>CM023451.1:107967159-108157159 GCA_013339765.2 Haemaphysalis longicornis | reverse complement strand
CTAAAAAGAAAATTGGGTGCATCGGGGTCGGGGGGATGGTGGGAGATTCGAACTGAAGACTTCCGGAATACGAGAATAGCACAGATGCCCAACACTACCACAGTTCTGCGACTCTCTAAAGCTGACTGAAGGTGGACCTAGTGAATACCGTGTGGCCTTCGGCATTGAAACGTGTGTTGCGACTTGTACTCAGGCCTACTTGAGTAATATGAGCATGCTAAATGTGCAAGCCGCGGTTAGGCGAGTACCGAAGTACGATCCCGCTAAGTGGTGCCTCTTTGCGTGGGGATGCGAACGCGGGTATGTGCGGGTAATTGCAGCGAAACAAAAATGACTCGAAGGGAAAAGGCTTATTGATTGATTGGTTGTAGGGTTAAACGCGCCGAGGCAACGCAGGCGATAAGGGGCGCCGTAGTGGAGGGCTCTGGATTAATTTTGACCGCCTGGGGATATCTTTAGCGTGCGCCGAAATCACGAACACACGGGCGTTTTTGCTTTTCGCCTTAAGGGAAAAGGCTGCTGATATATAATGAGACTCCTTGGAACAACATTCGAAAATCGGACACTAATGTTATAGAAGTCAGTGGGCCTCTTCGATTTACAGTCTCGGACTCACCGCGGGTAGTCCGCGGGTAGTCCGCGGGTAGTCCGAGGATTCCCCGCTTCATAAAATTGTATGTGAAAAACGAAATGTCGGTCTGCGTTTCGTGTAGTACGCAGTGAGTTCGAGGCTGTAAATTGAAGAGCCCCAGGGCATCGTAATGAGGGTTCAGATGTCCTCGCATTGTTTTTTCTCTCTTACATGATGCTCTTCCATACGGAGCCGGTGCCGCTGTAATCCTCTGACCGATCGATTGAAGACGCGTTTTAATGCACATTGAACGCACCTTCATGGTTTGGCGGTGCGTAAAGGGAGGGTATTAGGATGACCATGACTGCAGATCAGCGCGGAAAAGACACGGCACAAAAAAGAGCGAGAGTATATATACAGGGCAGCAGCGTTTCTTGTCTACCCTCGTTCTTTTCTGTGCCGTATCTTTTCTGCGCTGATCTTTAGTAATGAACGTTCATCAACTCACCCAAATCACAGTCCTCTTTGACGGGTATTAGGAATGACGCTGGGGTAACTGCTGCTTCAGAAAAAGCGGCGTGATGGTTTAAGAGGCTTCATTTGATGTGAGAACTCGATTTAAACCGCTAGGTTTACTGCCCTGCGTGCCGCCGACGCCTTTTTTTTCGCAACAGTAACTAACGGTTCCTGACGGCTTTAGTGGTGTACGGCGCTTCACTAGACATCGTGTGTAAACCGGGTAGATGTATGAGCCGGTGTGCTTACATGCGTAGCGTAGCACATACCCGCGCAGGAGGCTGGTTAGGGCTTGACAAACGGCTTACCCAGTAGATAATATAGATCAGTAATTTCAATACATCAATAAAAGCAATCGATTACCCAACCAGTTTAAATAATCCAATAACTCAAGCAAATAACTACTCCTACTCGCTGGAATTCTTATTTCCGCTATGTTGTTGCTGTCAATCATAAAGGACCAACAGTAATAAATAAATAAATAAATAAATAAATAAATAAATAAATAAATAAATAAATAAATAAATAAATAAATAAATAAATAAATAAATAAATAAATAAATAAATAGAGCTGACGCTAACATTCGCAGTTGAGTGCAATGTAACCATCCCTAAAGTTTTTAATCGGTCACGGTTATGCACCACTAAGGTAATTGTTTTAGAGGGAAAGCTCCCGCTACAGAAATACCCAATATTCAGGCAGGCGAAGTAGGCCTACTCCAACATACCTGAGATAGTGCGTTCGTTACAGTCAAACCTTGTGAAGGAACGTGTACTGATGTGAGCTTCATTACTACGATTACAATTGCAATGGGTTTGAAAGGCCGCTCGATTTGCCGAGTGATCTGCAGCGGGCGTTCGAACTTGGGTGATTATTTTGGCGTATCCACTTTTACATTTGCATCGCGTGGTATACAGCAGGTTGGAATGGTTCTTGTAGGTTTCCTTGCTTTCTACTCTGCTCGATACATCTTCAACGGCCTTCACGCGCTTGTCGACTGCATGGGTTTGGCCTCCGTGATATTGGTAAGCAGTGAAGCATGCCTTTCAACGAATTACTTTTTGTTCAGCACTCGGTATAACGGTAAATTGTTTGCAGGCATTTCTTGCCTCGATACATTATTTGCCAAGGGGAACGAAGGCATGTGTTGCGGCGGTGTGCGTCGTTTTCCTGCTCCTTAGGTTACAAACGCGGTTCCTTAAACCCCGCAGGTGAATTATGTATGTGTATATGTTACGGAGGCATACGACATCATTTTACTCACAAACTGTTACCATACTTCGAGAAATGCGGAATCCGAATTAAATTGCTAGGAAGAGTTTAAACTTGGGCTGGTTGGTACACAGCTTTGAAAGGAAGTGACGGCGCTCCAGACGGGATGGGATGACGTCCCGTCTGATCTTGCTAGGGACTGTGCCTCGTGTTGCTTTATTAACACGAAACTGTTTTATGCTGGTATACACCAAGATTTGAGTGACGTCTTATCCGCCACGGAAGTGATGCCAGTATACCTTTGCCGACGCGACCCCCACGCAGGAAGTCGCTCACCAAGCACACCCACAAGACAGCCGCCAACCCGCAAATAATGCTCAGCCGCAGATTTCGCTGCGCCTTTCACTTTCGTGTTTTACCAATTCCCATGACAGAGGAACCAACCACAGTTTTTTTCCCTCCCCTTTCTCCGGCAGTACTCTGACGCAATCAAAGCCCTTGGCCGCTGGAGAGAGAAGACAACTTTCGCCGCCTGTAAGAAGATATTGGTAAGCAGGCGCTTCTAGTCTCCGGTAATGCCAAGCTACGATGAATGGCACTACATGCACAGCCTCCCAAATTATATCACAGGAGCGACGACCGATCGGTATGTCAGGGCCTTATCACAGTGCCACCGGCGAAATAGGCGAGACTACGCGCACGCGCAAAAAAACCCTCTCTTTTGTGAGCATCGTCTGCTACGCTGTTTCCTGAGAGCGCTACGCCCCCTGCCGCGATAGCGGCATGACTTCGTTTGCGAAAAACAGGGTTATTTGAAGCACATGCGCATCTCCAATGCGCGTTCGATTTTTCATCGTATCACTTGCGCAGCACGTGAATTAGGAATGTTTACGATGCTTAACTACCTTTGGTGGCTGGCGAAAAAGTACATTCTAGGCACTATTCGCCCCGAGCGCGAACACAGTCGGCCCCTGGCGGCGGCGGGATGAACCGCTCCTAGTGTGGATGGCGATCTCGCGTCGTCTGCTTTTTCACATTGCGTGCGGCGCAAGACGCGTGCTGCACACGACAAAACAACCAATATGTGTGCTCGTTTGGCAGTATATAAGCAATGACATAGTTACCTCTGCTTGCGCATTTCCTCTAGAAACGCAATAATCAGCGGCCGTTGCGGGTTAATGTGCTGGTTTAATTCCACGAAGCATCTTCGCCCTGGTCACCGCTTGAGTGTGAAACGTGTTATAAACATTGCTTCCACACATTGCACTTTTCGTATTGTTGAAGTGGCAGTCGTCTGCCGTTTCGGAACGTCGAAGGGTGCTTTTTGAAGGTGGCGTGGTGATTATTTAAAGGATAAAAGTTTAGGGCGCGAAACGGGTAAGAGAAGCGACAAGACCTGTGCATACGCGAGGCAAATTCCACACCCTTGTAAAATTGCGCTGTGTGCCTTATAGAAAGAAGAAACAAACAAAAACATTTACACTGCACACGACCCTGTGCACTATCGCCCAAACATTACCGGAGAAACGTACTTACACCCGCAAGCGCCTGTGATTGATCGTGTCCTTCCCGTACCTTTCTAACAGCAAATACCATTTTTGGACAGTCCGTTGATTATACTGAGGAGGAATAAAGACAGTTCATTCAACTGTATCGAGTTGCTTAATTTTATACGCATTATTTAAAATACGTTCTCTATTGGATGCGCAAGAGTATTTAGGGGATTCTTCGGTTAAAATTAACGGCAGTGTTGCGAGTTTGCGTCTGTCATGTGGCATTTCGTGTGTCAGGTTCATATATATCATTTTCAAATCCGACATGAATCGCCTTGCCCAGAAACGTGTCTCACTCAGCATAACCAAATGCCTAATATGGTCACGTCTTAACCTCTTAAGGTGGATCTAAGTTTAAAGAAAGAGGAAAAAACGCGTAATATAATGCACGTTGTTACCCACATGTGTGAGGGGTGTGTGCCATCACTCGCTGTTTTTTTTTTTTTTTTCCCACCATGCTTGCTTTGTACAATTTTGAAAAAGGCGAGCCACCATTCCTGGACAATCCCGGACCAAAGGGGGGTTAATCAGTTTTAAAAATACGTACTGCTTTTTCACCGCTACAGAACACGACGCCTAATGCAGTTTCGATTGTAAGTAATAGTTTGGCTTTTCGTGTTACATGCGTTCTATTCTCGCTGCTCTTGCAACGTTGGCAGGACCCCCAACCCTCTTCCCGAAAAAAAAAAAAAAACTAAATGCACGGAATTTCATTTTTTAACCAATCCTCAAGAATTAAATGCCAAGATAAAGGCGATATTCAGTTTACAAAACATAGTAGTTACCGGAAACCCGGTGCGCTGATTTGCAACGAGTAATAAAAAGGAAATGTTTTACTACATCTGCAACAGCACAACTTCATTTATTGCCATCTTTAGGGTTCGTAAGCGACCTTATACGCAAGAATACAAACACATCTCGCTGTTGCAGGCACCTGTTAGATTTCAAAAGGAACGCAAATGGTCAACAGAGCCGCCGTAACAGAAAATTTGTGCTCACTGTGAGGTCCCAGAAGCTTGGTTTGCACACTGTAAACCTGCTTGCCACTTTGCGAAAACCTAGCTAAACATGAGATGTTGATTGTACTGCGTGCGTTGACAATTCCATTCGCAAGTTCACTTGCGACGAAAACCGTAAATAAGTGATCCGAAACCGTTATTCATCAAACTTTCCTTCAGAGTCGTTAAAATTTCATTTAAAAGACCCGTTAGAGCGGTTACATTTATATTTCTGCGCTTATCAAAATTCAGTAATTTTATGTCGCCTTTTGAACACACAAAAATATCGTAAGCTCTTAGAAAGAATTTCGGGGCAGTTAAGTAGTGTTACCATTTCAGGGCATCCCACAGATGCAAGAATGCGTCATGCTACCAGTGAAAGCGATTGAGATTGCCATTGTAAACAGAATTTCAGAGATCAATGCTTCCTGATTTGTTTCTATTTATGCTTTTATTGAAGGCTCAAAGCCGTAGTCTGGAGAGATCGAGCTTGCTACGAGCCACAGCGTACAAGTTCTTTGTCACAATTACGGCCATTCTGAGATTCCCGATGAGTCGTCGCTTTTTTGGCGTAGTAATGAAAACTGACTGCCGCTTCCATGCTATATACATTGCACGTTGAGGAACCGAACTACAGCATACCACTCTTGTTTGCACCTTTCGCGCGCACATACGGCGGGAAAAAAGCACGAAGCGCGCCCACAGTGTGCATTCTTACGGGCCGCTCAGCGGAGCATCCACACTAGCAGCGCGACGCTGTCGCCATCTACATGTCGAGCTCGCGGCGAATACTCATAGGAACAACAGGGGTGTGTTGCTCTAGCGTAGCAGACGACATTCTTACATTCTCTGGCCTATTTCGCTGGTGGGCACCGTGATAAGGCACTGACATGCCGACCGGGCGTCGCTTCCGTGATATTAAAAATTTGGGAGGCTGTAGGTGGAAGCGGACTTGGTGTTCACGACAGCAAGAAACGATTGAGGAGCCATCTTGCCCTACACAAGAGAAGTGCTTGCTACACCAGCTGAGTCGTGTTGGCCGGCGGGCCCTACGTGAACGGGGCGTGCCAATGTAGTATGCGTTCGTAGTGCGGCCTTGAAGTTATCGTCCTTCACGTGTACCCTTCCCGGTGTATCTCTTCCCGGTATGTATGAATATTTCATCTCCGAACGTTTGTTTCGAAAAAAAAAAAATCGCACCTCGTCAAAAATGGGCGTAATGTGCCGAAATGTTAGCGCTCATATGTGCGAAAACTCAATATATTCAAGCGCTCGAAAATGTGACGTTGTTTCTGTTTTTTTGTCATCGTCGCTGGTATTTGCATTTTTACTTCTAATTTCTGTGGTAACCAAATTAATGTCACTAAAGACTACCTTATTAATTTTCTTTTTTATGGTGTCTGATGCCTAAGTTTTACTCAATTCTTTGAGAAGACGCATTAAAAAAGCAATGACAAGGAGCCTAGGGATATTTATAGTTTACCGAAAAAGGCTGGTTTTAGAATATACTATATACATAGCATGTTTAGCTCAGAGGAAGGAATTTAGTAACGATGATTTAGTTATAAATACAGTTCTCAATACAATTTCAGGTTGTTTTTCTAGTGTGGAAGCACTAAATGGATTAATTACAAGAAGTAAGTCCGCCCTGAGGATTGTTGTGTTCCGTGACTCTGCAGCCGTGCCCACAGAGTGGTACATAACAGGTGCATTGACCACCGCTTCATAAAATGGTCAATAAATCAATCAATCAGTCAGTTAGTCGGTAGGTTGGTCGGTCGGTCTGGTGTGGTGTGGTCTGGTGTGGTGTGGTGTGGTGTGGTCTGGTCTGGTCTGGTCTGGTCTAGTCTAGTCTAGTCTAGTCCAGTCCAGTATAGTCTAGTCTTCTTCAGTTCCGTCGTCATCGTCGAAGAGATGTACTTTCACGCTGAGCCTGATGCACACGGTTTAAAGAGAACAAGCAAGATCCATTTGGACTCCTTACAATGACGCAAATTAACCGTACGAGGCTTCTTTGCGCACCTAGAAGGAACCTGTGCTAGATCGTCTTGTATTTTTTTTTATTTCAGGATCCCGTGTATTCGCTTCCGGCGTTCATCGGAGGCAATATTGTGCTGATGCTCTGTACCTACGGGGGAAGGGTGTTTGAATTGTACCACCTGCTTCTTGGTTGGCACGAGAGCGCCGGG
This sequence comes from Haemaphysalis longicornis, assembly GCA_013339765.2. NCBI lineage: Eukaryota > Metazoa > Arthropoda > Arachnida > Ixodida > Ixodidae > Haemaphysalis > Haemaphysalis longicornis. The sequence continues at coordinate 108,150,119 of CM023451.1, read as the reverse complement.
GACTTAAAACTGGTAAGACAGCACAATTACTTTCGCCACCTTTCTCTCCCTCTCCGGACCCACACACACAAGCAGATGCGACATTGCCATCTTTTGGTTATGCGTAATACGCAAAGACACTAAGCGCACACTGACACAAACGAACAAGTTTTCAGTTGCACCTATCCAAGCAGAAAATGTATGAAGTTCAGACACAAGCGGCCCATATGGGCAGGTTTGTGGGCGTTTACTGTCTTGCCCAACCATTGCCTAAAATTCTCAAACCCTCCCGAGCAGGTAACACAGTCACTAGAAATAGCCCTGGCCAGGGCAAAGCTCTGATAACAGCTTGCAAAGGGGACATACGGATGGTCTTAGAGATTGCCAGTCCTCGTCAACACGACATGGCAACGTATTTCAGGCCTGCTGCAAGAATAATATAGATAGAAGGTAGTACAAACGCACGGAAGCATTGTTTTAAAGCATAAGCATTCTTAGGCCACTCGACCAAAAATCTCTCCATTCATCCGTCTGTAACGAGCGACGTATTCAATGCGCTTCAATAGGTATGCATATCCGATGCACGTAATAAATGGTCTTTTATTAGTAAAAATATGTTGATTGATTGAACACCCTATAGGGCCTCCAAGGCAAACGTATACGTGGAGGTGCATGGACGGAGGTGAGCCCCTGGAAACTATGCTTACGCGCATATCCCCTCTGGAGCATCCAAACTTTTTTTTTAAATTCTTATTATAGCGGGAAAGTGTCAGTGTTTGGGAGTCCAGCAAAGTAGGAATGCTGAACTTGTATACTTAGGGCGGCGGATTGGGTGCCGCCAGGCCTTCTCATGTACTTTGATAACGGTCATCGAGCGAACCGCCATCTCGCGCCAAACGTGGTTCAACGGAAATATGTATTTTGAACCATAGAGTAATGAAAGCATTTTCTTCCTTTGTGGTTAGTTCGAATGGTTCTTCCCACGTGTGCCACCTGTCAATCCTTGCATAAGTGCAGTTGTTGGTGCAGTGGCCTCGGAATCTGAGAATTTTAAACAAAAGCGGAGGGGGTTCGAAAGGCAGAAAAAGTGACGACTCATACCGTCAAATAAACTCGCAATGCCTTTCACTGCGTGATAAAATTTTAGCTTTCCTGTTACCTACGTATAATGGAAAAAGTTTTTCAAATCTACTTTCTTCATAACCCTTTTGCAAACAAGCCAGCAGAGAGAGAGAGAGAGAGAGAGAGAGAGAGAGAGAGAGAGAGAGAGAGAGAGAGAGGAGAGAGAGAGAGAGAGAGGGAGAGAGGAGAGAGAGAGAGAGAGAGAGAGAGAGAGAGAGAGAGAGGAGAGAGAGAGAGAGAGAGAGAGAGAGAGCACTTTATTTTACAGCTGGGATTTAGGGGGAAGGGAGGCCGAAGCCCATACGGCTTCGGCGACCGCAAGGGCCCGTGCGGTTAGGTTTATTGCTAAAAATTAATCGGCGCTAAAACAGGGACGAGAGGAACACGTAACTCACAACAGTGCTGTCCGTTTTAGCGCCATTTTTAGCAGTATGTACCAACTCGCCACCAAGCTTGAACCGCCAGGTCCGAGCTCCCCAAGGCCTGTTCCCGTTGGATGAGGCGTGGGGTAGGAGGGAAATGGGTCGTGCGGACACTCACAGAGCGAATGAAAGTGGGTATCACGTTGGTGGCAATGCGGCCAGTGTGGTGTTGGAAACTTGTGTGGGTGCGTGTGTATTAGAATGGGTTCTTTGGGGGAAGCAGTGAGTTTGTAGGATGCGCCGCATGTTGGTGGCAGCGTGCCTTAGCGACGGGTGCGGTGGGGGATAGTGCCTGCGGAGGAGTTGGTAGTGCTTGGCGACCTCTTGATATGTTAGAAGGGCATACTGAGAAGCCGTTGGGAGACACCGTCGTTAGGCGGAAAAGAGAGGCCTGCTCGGGTGGTTAGTGCTCGAGCTTGATGGTGGGCCGCCTCATTACCGCCTACGCCGGTGTGGGTCCGGGTCCACAGCAGCGACACGGGTTGGGTGGGGGGCTTCTTCCGCAAGATTTGCAGGTGCCCCTGGCAAGGTTGCGAAGTGCTTGTCGGGAATCGGTGAGAATTTTCATGGGGGTGGGGGTGTGTGGGAGGGCGAGGGCCACTGCCGATTCGTCCGCTGTCACCGAGGAGTTAGTGAGGATGGTTAAGCAATTGGTTGGTGCATCCGGGAGTTAGGTAAGCACTACTGCAGTGAAGGCTTACTTGGAGTGGTACTGTGCTGCGTCCACATAGAAGGCGCCGCTGCGATAGCGCATGTAACTTCATCGTTAGGATTTTAGCCAATCACGACGGGAGTGGTAAAAGCGGGGCAGTTGTATGCAACCCCCCCCCCCTTCCCCCCCACTCCCCTAGAAAAAGGACAGTTATGTTCTGTTCACACCTATATTGAGGAACGTATCGTGATATATAAACTAAATAAAATCAGAAACTGTAAAAAGCGAAGTGTAAAAGAAGGTGCCTACCTTTTCCTAAAGACAGATTTACAAATACTGAAATATTCCGTAGAGTAATGTGAGAGTTAGGTTTGGCTTGTTACGTGCGTTCTAACGAATTTTCATACGCAGTCCAACATTGATTATAGCAAAGTATTCCTTGTACAATTTCTGGTAAGCGCCGAAAAGTGAGCTTATGACAATTCAATAAGCTATGTTTCCCTCACAAAAGTATGTATCTCGATCATTGTTTCTCTGAATGTACGGCCTCACTTTTTAGCACATTTATTACAAGCAATGCTACAAAACCGTGAGGTATATAGCTGAGCTTAAGTGATTCTACGTACCAGGACTGAGTGTTAGAAACCACAGTGAGGATGCATTTCTAACGTATCTTAGGTGCAGTGTACCTGTACTAAAGCAAGATAAACTATGCATTTGGTCATTAATTGTTTTATCTAAAGCTGTGTCTTGTTCTGTGCATTTTTTTTTTTTTTCAGTTGGAGGCATGGACCGGAGAAAAGGTTACACAGGCAGAGGGCACGCCTAAGCCGGTAGGTACTCCGGGTAGCTGCAAATGGTACCCATAAAGAAGAGAGCACATCTGCGCCTGTGTGGCAGGATGACGCTGAAGGAGCGTGCGGCTTCGGGCTGTTGCTGAGTTTCTGCGAGAATGCGAGTTCAGTGTTTGGCGCCATCAATCGTTTGGCAGATGGAGCTGGCGGTGGTGACTTGGTGGCGGGGAGGATAGCATAGCAATTTGCAAATATCCTGCAATTACACATTATTTGGTGGGTACAATTTCGAATCAGTAAATTTCGTTTATTTTCTTTATCTAGGCATTTTATTGGTTTTTGAGGGCCTCGCGTAAAATTTGGCCACTTTTTGTACTGAGGTGACACAATGTCTGCGCCGGCGTCAGTTCCAGTGGCAGAGTCGCCTTGGTGTCAGTTGCACACACGGCTGCAGGCGCTGCAGGCGACCGTGCCTGCTGAGCACCGTCCGACCACCCATTAGTTAGTAAGTATACTAGACAGGAAACTGCACCTTAGAATCCATGTCGTCGGGGGGTATTATGGGAAGACCCCCGCTTCCAGCTTGGGCTTGGCATGACAATTGGATTCTTAGCGTTTTTTTTTTGGATTTGCTTTCTTCACTATGCATTAGCACGTCTACGATCTACGAAGGTAGTTGAAATCCTCCCTGTTCTGTGGTAGCCGTGAGCCGTGGCAACTGCGTGCTTGGTGAAAGAGCAGACAGTGCGTGATCGCACCTAACGTTGGTAATGCTGGAGTCGAAGGAGCGTATGACTGAGCTGGTAATACGCCGCCGCGAAAGTTGTAGCTGACGAAAAAAACGAAACCAAACGTACTTTGACGAAGGCCAGATACAACAGGTACGGGCGCCTGCATCCGTCCTATCTTGTCTTCGTCCACGATTGTTAACGCCACGTTTTCCTTTTCTTCAAGTATGAACCAACTCGCTGAGCAACAAGTTTTGTTAAACTGAAGCTGACGGTCGGTGCACCGGTTGTTACGAAGGCGACGTTTTCATAGGCCCGCTCAAAAACATTTCCAAGCTCTTCAAACAAGTCATTATTTGAAATATAGGTAAAATTAATAAAGTAAGAGTCTCTACTAAGTCCCCCCCCCCCCCCACCCCAGATATTAACATTGTTGTTAACTACCAGCTTGGTCTGCAGAGTAGCAGGCACCATGCTCCGGCAAAATTACGCCTTACTTCCTTTTTTCTTCGCTTTAAAACAGCCTGTTTTATTTTCAACTTATATAATAACAAACCATTCTTTTGCGTTTTTGTCGCACTGTATTCGAATATACGGACACTAAGACGTTTCAATCCAAGCTAATGATGAAACTAAGGCGAGCACATGGTATAATGGCGGCCCATGACGACACAGACGGCCTTGATGTGAGCCCCATAGACGTTAGCGCCAAATTCCTCTCTAGTGTATATAGTAAGAAACTCTATGCAACCACCGACGGGGATAGAACTGACTTCACTGCGGAGGCGCGGCGCCTGTATCATCCCCGTAAAATCATCGTCGGCGAGCTCAGCGGCACACCCGTCCCTTCCCCACTCCAGTTGTCGCTGCGCCCAATATTGCCAGCCGCAGGAGTGCGCTCGCTCTTGGCGGCCGTCATGTCGTTTCCGCTTGGCGGTGATGACGTCCTTTAGCGGACTCTTGATGAGCACGGCTGATAGCGAACGGCTGGCACCCACGGAAAATAGCTCAATAAGCCGAGTAAAGGCTCTTCGCGTTAAAAAACAAAAATAAAAAACCCTACAACATGACCTTGCGGTAAAGCAGTCGTGCGCGAAGCCTACGTGATGCGTAGCTATATAATGAATTTATGGTGCTCCAGTTGTTTAGCTGTGCAAAAGCACTGTTTGCTGTGTATATGAGCCACGTTAAGCCCCTCCTAAAAAAAGCTAGTATCATCAGCGTAGACAATAAACTTAGGGGTTTCTGTAATGTGTACACTCAAGGACAAATAAAATTCGAACGCGAAAATATGAACCAGAACACATAGAGTGCGCCTTTTCACTCCTTGCAAGTCAATCCGCCACATAGCTTCATAGCAGTACCAAAGGCTTGAAATGCGACCTTCCAAATATGCCACAACCACGTCATTGGGGATCTCCACAAACCATATTCTTCGATTTCGCGCGTTCTGGTTCATATTTTTGTATTTGCTTTTCGTTTGTCCATGACTGTACACTGCAATTTATACACACGTTAAGCAATACCGGTCCTATAGAATGGTTCTTTGAGGGACACCGCCATGGAGCCTTTTGAAGTTTGAACTGACGCTGTTTTTGTTACGTATTGCTTTCGATGCTCTAGATAATTTCGTAACAACGCTAGAAATATACACACACCGTTACTCACTCGATCACGTGTCCTAGGTTGGAGTAAAGAGGGCGGGACAAAACACTGTAGAGTATACGGGTCGGAAACCTGCGGCCCGCGGGGAGCATTATGCTTCCCCCGGCACGACGTCAGAATCCCGCTCCCCATTGTCACTTCCTATCTGTCTGAGTCGTCCTCTGGGGACGGCTCAGCGAGCAATGGAACGGAAGATGATAGGTGTAACAGTAAGGGAGCAAGAAGAGAGCGGAGTGGGTCAGGGAACAAACGCGTGTTAAGGACACATTAGTAGAAATCAAGGAGAAGGAATGGACGTGGGCATGTAATGCTGTAACGAGAAGGCAAGATAACCGTTGGTCATTAAGGGCAACAGAGTGGATCCCTAGAGAAGGCAAGTGTGGCAAAGGGCGGCAGAAAGTTATATGGGCAGATGAGATCAAGAAGTTTGCGGGGATAAATTGGTCGCAGTTGGCACAGGACCGGGATAATTGGAGATTAATGAGAGAGGCCTTTGCCCTGCAGTGGGCGTAGATAGGCTGGTGATGATGATGGTGATCTATCTGAAGGCTGAAACGGCAACTTTAACCTCACATGAGGTTAGACAGAAACAAAGCACGATCGCTTCCAATTGGCATTGCCCCCATATTCACATCTGGCCAGATATAGTCTTCACTTCTTTCCTTTGCACCGGTACAAAAAAAGCGCACCTCCACGCCCTCGGCCCCGATCTGACGTCCAGCCCTTGCCTCGTCGGCTTCATGCAAGTCGGCTCGCCACCTCGAAAGGTTGCCGACCCTTGCTGTAGAGTATAAAAGCCCCTGCGTCGACATCTTCGGCTGTGTCATATCACTGAGAGGAATAACAAAAGTTACGGCAGCTTTATCGACAAAGGGAGACTGTATATTCTATGCGCGTTTATCAATTTATGCTCGGCGTCTCTGCTGCACGATGAAAAAAAAAAAAGAGATCATTATTTACTATTAGAATACGTTGACGAATAGACTGCACAAAAACTCTCATGAAATCCAGTTCTAAATAAACGCAACGCATTAAAAATATTCGTTCTCTTATTCAAATGACGTCTCTTTTCAGGTGACGCTTTTCATCGCCATTAATATTGTAAGCGCATTGATTGCTGCAGTTAAGGTAAGCATATCGGCTGTAAAAGCGGGAGTTTTCCTATGAACACAGCAATAGAGCAAAATCTATTGAGAGGCATGAGTGAGGTTGGCCTGCAGCCTCCATTATCCTTTCCCTAAGTGGGGTTGTCGGTTGCTACAGAAGGCCTAATTTCTGTTTTTGTGCGGTCAATGCAGAAGGTATACGCGGGAGATGTCTGGTTTAGCCATTGAACGAAAATAAAGGACCCTATCAAACATACATTGCTTGCAATAAAATTAAAAAAAAGAAAATTAATACAAGGCAATTCTTCTTGCACAGAATTGCGGTTGCAGGTTGAAAACGAGGAAGTTTGCTTTTCTGCTCAGTGACTTTGTTTTCCTATAATGGGAGCATAGTTTTTGACCAGAGAGTAGCCGACGTGGCACATGCTCTTGCCAGGTGGTGGCTGTCATGCACAGGGAACGCAAGTATGGTTGCCTGTTTTTCAGATACTTGGGTGTTTTCAACATACTGGGAACTGCTGTACTAATATCTAGCCGGGGTTTCAGCACTCATTATGCCTTTTGTTAAAGTGCACAGTGGGCTGAAACTCCGGCTTGCTATCTACGATAGGAAACAGCATCTCCCAAAGTCAGCTGTTCGCGGCATCGTGTGGACGCCGCCACGCGTACCCCTCACCGACAGGGCGAAGACAGGTCACCGCGAGTGCCCAGACGAACAAGAGGGTTTCTTAGACGAGTAGTACAGGTAATTACAGAGTGCATGCACCCGGTTGCTCATATAGGGTAAGGTAATTACGATGCACCAAAGTGCGCCTTCGCGACCGGCGGCCAGAAGTGTCGGGAGTGTCGCTAGAAAAGTAGGCTTATGAGAGGCCAGACCTCGGTTTCCGACCTCGGAGCTAATGGCTATAGGTCCGAACGTGGTGGCGGCAACACGGCGTCCGTTCTGGCTGGGTCACCCCAAAAGGCCGTCCTTCACACGCCAAAGCGCATAGGCTATGTCTCCTCAATGTCTATAGCAGCCCCAAAGCACACACGCATAACTTCAGCAACTTACTTACGCTGACCAAGCGAGCGGCTGCTCACCAACCCCCTCATTATACTTGGAGATTTTAACGCCCCGCATACAACCTGGGGTTACACACGTACAACCAAGAAAGGGAAGGCTGCTCTGGGAGTTGGTGCAGGCGCGAAGGCTGGCAGTCGAATCTGATCCCACCGTCCCCACTCGGATCGGAAACGGTGCCCAAACCGATACCTGACGCTCTCGCACCGAGTCAAAGAACTGAAATGGCACTGCACTCCTCACACTTTGGGCAGTGACCATTTTATTATTCAGTCCACTCTCCAACTTGATTCATCACTCGCCCCACGGTTACGGCAGACCCACATCACCGACTGGCCAGCATTTTCAGGGAGACCTGTCAGGGGCAGGAGCCACCCGACGATGATATGTCGGTCCAGAGTTGGCTTAGTCGCCTTATAGATATTACGAAAACTCATGACCTCCCTTTGGACCCGGACATTCCTTCAGAAACAGTCGACAACGCGTTTGCAACATCTATGGGAGGCTTACACAAACCTCCAAACGCGATGGCGACCGACAAAAACACAATAGCCGTCTACGACTAAAACTACCCGCCTCAACACAGCCGAATTAGCCCCGAGCTCAGTGGGGGCAATTTCGCGACAGCAGGAGAGGTAACCTCGGCATGCGTCGTACATGGGCTATTGTAAGAAACATGCTCGACCCAACCCACTCTAAAACGATTAGCGGAAATCGTCTTACTACAATCATACACAAATTTGACGGAACCAACGAGCAACTTCTATCAAGACTCCGGGACCTATACCTAGCAAAGGGTACTCAGGAGCCCCTCTCTGCGTACGGGCGCTCTGAAAACTCAGACATGGACCGCACAATCGCGGTTTCGGAGGTTCGCGCCGCATTAATCAAAATTCGCCCGGGCTCGGCACCTGGGGAAGACGGAATTACCAACAAGCTCCTTCGCAACCTGGATGATCAATCCATTGAGATCTTAATGAGCTATTACAATCATCACTGGGGAGCCGGTACCATCCCCCCCGAATGGAAGCACGCAAAGGTCTCGCTCATTCCTAAACCCGGCAAGCCTCTCGACCTCGCGCATCTCCGGCCCATCTCCGTCACCTCTTATGTAGGAAAGGTTCTTGAACATGTCATTCACGCACGCTTGGTACAGCATCTCACCCTCACAGGATAATTCCCCCACACCATGTTCGGCTCTCGGGCCGGACCCCCCACTCAGGACGTTCACCTCCAACTAAAGCACCACATTATAACTCCCCTGTCTCGTGTAGACTCTGCAGCGATACTCGCCCTGGATTTGCGAAAGGCTTTCGACCGAGTGTCACACAAACCCATTCTGCAAAACCTGACACCCCTAGCCCCGGGGACTCGTGCTTACAATTACATTCGCGATTTCCTTACCGATCGCACTGTAGTCCTTCAGATCAACGACCTACGCTCTGACATAATACACCTACCCTCAATAGGCACCCCTACAGGGCGCTGTCCTGTCGCCACAGTTATTCAATATAGCGATGATTAATCTCCCCCAGCAGTTGAATAACATACCATCCCTTCATCACAGTCTTTATGCCGACGACATAACCTTGTGGACGACCGGGGGCTATGATGGACACATTGAGGATACCCTTCAACAGGGAGCAAATGTCGCTGCCTACGCTCGTGGCATTGGACTTGAATGCTCACCGGAAAAAAAACGGAGCTACTAATCCTTCCTGCTAAACGCACCAGCAGAGACACTTCTCCTCCGCACATTACAATCCGAGTTCAAGAACAACCCCAGGTGCAATGCTTGAACATCTTAGGCCTATACATACAGAGAAACCGTGCTTCAGAGCACATCTCAGAGCACATCCACTGCCCGCCTTGAATCACTTGGGGTCTTTAACACCGCCGAAGAGTTGATTGAGGCGCATCTCTTGAGTCAGCTCACTCGTCTCACAGCCACGCTCTCAGGCAGAATGCTTCTCCGACGGCTGCGCCTTGACAGCCCATTCCTTATCGACGCGCCCATTCCCCTTCCCAGCCACATTCATGAGCTACTAACGGTGAGACCCATACCACGCAATATGCACCCGACTTTTCATCGAGCGCGCCGGGAGCACAGGGCAAGGACGTTAACCAAGCGGTACCCAATCACCCTCTCCGACTGTGTACGTTGACGCTGCGAGATACAGGAGCCGTGAAGCTTATGCGGTAGCGGTCATTAATGGCCCTGACGCCCCTCCGCTTGCTTCCCTTACTCTGCAGACTCACTCCCCGGCGACCGCGGAAAAGGCGGCAGTAGCCCTAGCCTTAACCCTCAGGCTGCCCTCCTCCATCGTAATCTCCGATTTCAAAACGGCCGTTCAAAATTTCGCCAAAGGAATGATCTCGCCTTTGGCTCTCAAAATCCTTCTTCGAAATTCTCCCACCACCCCAGTCGGGCTGGTATGGACTCCGGCCCATACGGGTGTGGGGGGGAACGAGGCAGCACACAGGGCCGCTCGAGAGCTCACCGTCCGAGCTGGTCCTGGCCTTGAGCCCTTCCACGGAGCCCTATCATCTCGCGACAGACTTGTTACCTTCCACGACATAACCTCACACTACCGCCTCTCCCGCCTCCAACTAGCCCTAACCGCTCCGACCTTCTCCAATGAAGAGGAACGCCTGCGACTCACACAGACACACGCACTCCCCTGCCGATATCGACTTCGCCTTATCTACCCTTCTTTGTACCCCACCCCTTTGTGCCCCTACTGCGAGTCCCTCGATACCCAAGACCACTGCATGTGGCAGTGCCCCCGAAACCCATTCCCCCCTTTCACAGACGGAGAGCACTGGGTGAAGGCGTTGTGCAGCTCGGACCGTGAGGTCCAGGCTAAGGTCGTCCAGCGAGCTGAAATGGTCACCGGTCGGTTACCACCTCCGGTCACCCGCCACCCAGACTAGCCCCGTGGGGCTCAAATAAAGTTTTTTCTCACTCTCTCAAGCTGCTCAACGTCGGCACTCTCCCAAGACTATCTACCACACATTTCAACATCGGTCTCACACCTTTGGCCGGCGCCCCTCAATGACACCCCAGCCCCCGCACAACTTCTTATACGCAAACGATATCACGCCCCAGGTTACCCAAGATAGCGGCGCTCAGATCGAACAAGCTACAGCAATCTCCACAGTCACTCTCCACGCGGCCCAAGCGGGCATGCGGTGCGCACCCGCAAAATCTCAACACTTTTTTACCTATTCACCTTCGGTGGTCCTAAGCTCTGGAACACTGGCGTTCACCCACAGCTGCACATCCCCAAGGCGAACCATCCCCCCCCCCCCCCTTCCCACCAGGGTGTGCCCCATCAAGATACTCGGGCTTACTATATGTATATATACAGCAGAACAAAGCCGTGTCTGCCGCCTATTCGTCGACACCACCTGAAAAAAGTCGATGATTACACATGTCCAACTAACGCCTACCAAAAGTCGTTTTTTCCCCGGACACGCCTGAACGGCAACTGTTGCCTGAAAATGTTGTGCAATGCCCTGATGTTTCATCATATATGCGCGCGCTCCCGAACCCACCAAAATGTACTTGATCTGCGCTTGAGCGATGTTCTTGTATTTCTTTTTTTTTTTCTTTTTCTTGTGCTGTTTCCTGTCGTTGTTATATTTGTACCGTCCACTCCTGCTTAAAGCCTGGTACCCAGGCTAGCAGTCTGTTTTAAATAAATAATAAATAAATAAATAAATAAATTTACGCGCCATCAAACATTAAAAAATGCGTACCAAATAAAGGGACTTCTCCGACACATCTGCACCGGGAACCACGGCCCCACGGGAACTAGTCGATGCCCTTTTCACCTCCTCTACCCTCCTTTCAGAAGTACAGAAACCACCCGACTCGAAGCGACACAACGCAACCTATACAAAGCCACACTACGCACACCTCCAACGCATCCAACTCTCGCAAGTGTCACAGCTAGTCCTGTCGCGCTAAAATAGGCCGGACCAGTAACGTACAGGAAAAAAAAATTCTACCTCTCCACAACTTCCATGTAGTGATCATTGATTTAAAAAAAAAGTAGTCTCCGCTGTTTTTTTTTTTTCCAGAATTGTGTAATGTACCGCAACTGAGAACAACTTTTCCTCGCAGGGAGCGCTAATCGCGGTGGTTTATCGCTACTACCTCTCGATTAAAGCTCAGAGGAGGAAGCAGGCGGCGGCGGCCCCCGCAGAGAGCCGCGGAGTTGAGCTGCAGCCGCTCCCTTCCGGCTCGAAGAACTCCCGTCAGCAATCGTCCGCAGACATGGGCCAAGCCTCGTCTTCCCGAGCGTCGGATGCGGATCTCCCGTTAGTCCAGAGGAAGAGTTCGGCGGACTCCGACGAGCAAGTGGTAGTTCTTTACTCGGCGGACATGGCAAGCGAGCGCTCAGAAACGAAGTTGGCGCGATCCTTCTTGGACGTCGACACCATCTGCGGTTCGAGCATCGTGCTTTTGCCGGTGGAAAGCGAAGAGAAACTTGCCGTGGCCTCAGTTCGTGCTCAACTACGTCGCAGCCCCACAAGCCCCGAAGAAGCCGGAAAGGCCCCTGGAACAGGTAGCGAGCTCTGTGCCTGTCGAACGGCTGTTTGGTTTCCTCGGCATGGTAGGCAGACCTGTCATGCGGGCGGAAAGGAGAGTGGGTTTGCGTGTTCCTGGTGAGTGGACAGACTGTAGAACCCCGGCACAAACAGATTCTTAGCACGCGGACCCGGCTGGAGGCGACCGTGCGAACGGCTAAGCTAAACAGGAGTAGGGCCATTCTGGGTCACAAGGCTGTGTATACGCTGTGAGCATCCCTAAAGGGGCCATGCAGATGAAATACAAGTTTGTTTTCTCCGAAAGATTCAGTGTTTCATAGTGCCCCCAGCTCTTGTCTGGCAGCAAACGATGCTTTATTCACTGAGAAATTAAGAATTTTAGGCCGAAATTTCAATTCTCCCGCTAAATCGTGTTTTCGTGACGTCGACAATGATGTATCCAGAGCAGGGCCTTAAAACTAAAGACAGGTCACTGACCATGGCTGCTACCATCTCAGCCTGTTTGGTTATCTTGTTTATCGCCTACTTTCATAGATGGCGCTGCGATACCGCTGAAGTGCCAGTGTTCGCACGTATCTTTTGGTCCGACTTCTATCCATGCCGTATTTTTATTAGGGTTCATACTAATAGTTTCCTAGAACGTAAGCTATGGCTCGACAAACACGGTAATGTAAGTGTCCGGGGCGCTTATGCCAGTTGGTCAGTGTTGTGGCAGACACGTCCAATGCGTCCGACGGCTGCGTTAGGCAGTGTCACCCGGAAATCGCAGCACTAACTTCTGCGGTGTTTACGTGTTCGTTCGAAACTTTAATGACCCCGCAACTCTTACTGCTAAGGAAATGGGCCCTAAGTTTAAGGCAAATAGCTCGTTCGGCAAGCTTATAAGCACTGCCTAATTTGCATTTGCGTTTGCCAGCCTCAGCCAATTGCACAGCTGGGCATATGACATCATAGGTTCTAGTGCGGGAAATGCGCTGGTGGGTCGTATGGCAATGCTCTTTTTTTTTTTCCTCTAATGATATAGTTTATTTGAGCGAAGCTTACGTTAAAAGTGTCAGTACGATTCTAACGAGGCAATCTTTCGAATGAACCAAACTTTTGTTTTGTCTGCATGGCCCCTTTAAGCTTCAAACAGCAGGAGCGTGATGTGGGCGAATCGGCGCAAGATATGTAAGCAAATATAGCGCAGAAAAGAGGACGGAGGAACAAAGCGCTCGTCTGTGATACTTGGGCTCCTTCTTTCGCTCTTGTGAGCTATTTTTTCTTAAGCTCCAAAGTTTGTTTTTCTTTTCTGTTCATGGGCTTGTAACGCACTTTAGGAGCACCGAGTCGTGGTGATCGTCTTAAGACGAGAAAAATGGGAAGAGGGAGGTAGACAGGGCTGCTGCAAAGTCTCAATGAGTGCACTGATCTCGTTAGAGATGGGAGAAGGGTCAGCTAGTAGTCGAAAAATATCCCAATCTGTACCGTGGGTTTCGTGTTTACACTTTTTAAGCCCCTGTTTTAGCGTGATCCATATAGGGTAGTGGTCACTCCTCCAGGGGTCTCTTTCACAGGACCAAGAAGAACAGAGATTATACAATGACCATGTGACGTCCAGTGTGGTACCCTTTTGACGAGAGTGCATTGCACTCTGCTAGTGGGAATGTCTAGATCGTCAACCAAGATAAGGTTGGCTGCATGGGCTTCTCCTTCCAGTTCAGTTCTTCTGGGGGTATTTCGAGGGATATCGTTAAAAGCGCTAAAGTTTCCTGAAATGAGAATGGCGCCTCCGGGAAAAAGAGAGCGCAGATGTGTAACCCACAAGAAACCACCCCGTTTTGGGTGGCCCGCTTCGGGACGTAGTATACGGAAACTAGGATTATCTTTTGCGGGGAGTTAAAGTCAATGCGTACTGCTACGACGTCTTGGAAGGCCGTGCAGTACGCGGAAGTGTCTAGCTGACAGTGCCGAATATTTTTTCTGATAAAAACGGCTACTTGTGCTGTGGGTTCAGGTTTCCCATCATGAAGATTGCTTGGGTGGAAGTAAGCACGATATCTATTTGTATTCGGTGCTACGTACCTTTGGTTTCTTGAAGGGCCAGGGGTGGAGAATTCATTGTACGTAATCTTTCGCTCAATTCAGCGGCATTACCTCGGAAGATATGGCAGTTCCATTGGAGGACTTAATTGTCTGCGGCCATCCTTGCTGCGTGGTGGTGAACAAAAAATGCTATATGAACGTTGCAGTTCCCGACGTTCCAGGGTCGATTTGAGATGTCCGACTTCTGAAGTGGGCGTGCTTAGCTGTGTCATAATCCTTTGAAATTTGTTTTCCAGGGAACGCTGCCGCTGTCTGCGCTTGCTTTTGAGTAACATCTGTAAGCACTTGATCGTGCTTCTGGATGGTAATTGCTACTCTTCGTGTGCTTTGTACAGCTGGCACCACTGAATTCGATCGTTCATTCACGTACCCTTCATTCTGTCTGTTATTCATAGTCGTTTCAGGGGAAGGCTGCGATGACGATGACGTGTCACGGCTATGCAATGATTTTGAATCGGTTGATTTAAAAGCACATCGGTTTGATGTAAAACGCCGTTGTTCCGACAATGATCGTTGTTCGTTCGTGCGCATCTGTCGAGGGGGTCTTGTAGGCTCTGTATTTGAGTGTCTCGAGGTTGGTGAGAAGTTTGTATGCCTACTTGCTGGGACAGGAGGTGTGTGAGACGCCGCGACGCTTCCTATATCATTTTGTAAGGCAGTGATTTCACTTCCTACGTTGGCACGGAGCCCCATGGACGCCCTCGAGGCTATCTCTGTCGCTCGCAAAGCTGACTGCTTTCGGTGTGGTGGGCACCACCGTTTCGGAAATTGCGGCGAAGCTATCAAGAGCTTGAGAGCCCTGCCGTGCAATATTAGAATTGGCGGTTCTGCTACGACAGCGGCGTTCCATGTGGTCTTTGTTTTCTTTGAGTGGTCAACGAAAGAGGCGATTGTTAATTCCCCCCAACAACTTCCCAATAAACTCACTCATGATCCGTACCTCGGAACCTGCAACGGCGGTAGGGGCGGCGATCGCCCTAGCCCTGCCTCGCCGGCCAACCTCTGAATTAATATTATCCTATTCGAAAATGACCATTCGAAATTTCGCTGCGGGTGCCATCTGACCCCAGGCCCTAAAACTTCTTATGCAAAACCCACCCACCACCCAAGTAGAACTGATCTGGACTTCTGCGCACAGTGGGCTTGGAGGCAATGAGGCGGCTCAGGCAACAGCCCGAGCACTCACCTCCTGCGCATACCCTAGCCCCATTGCTTCCCACGGAGCCAGGTCAGTTCGCGACAGCCTCTTGTGCTACCATGAGATGACCACGCTACCATGAGATCACCACCGATAACCCGTCCTTCCCGTCCACCCTTCCCGTAATCTTCCCGTCCACCCTTCCCTCAGCTACACTGAAGAACGGCTCTGGATACTCCTACAAACAGAATGTTTACTTAACAGAGCTCTCCTTCACCGTATTCACCCCTCCCTTTTCTCCTCTCTAAACTGCACATCATATGGCACGAAGGCCAGCGTGCAGCACCGCATGTACGTGGGCCTGCCCCAATGACCCGTTACCCCCAATCACCACTTTTGGAGCTATGGGAGGCGGCGCTGGGCTGCTCTGACCTGACGGCGCAACAAGCCCGGACGGACAGAGCAGCCAAGTTCGCTGAGCAGCTCTGCGGCTGCTGGCCACCCGCCCCGCCTAAGTTCTAACAGGGCCCGATATGAATAAAGTCTCTCTCTCTCTCTCTCTCTCTCTCTCTCTCTCTCTCTCTCTCTCTCTCTCTCTCTCTCTCTCTCTCTCTCTCTCTCTCTCTCTCTCTCTCTCTCTCTCTCTCTCTCTCTCTCTCTCTCTCTCTCTCTCTCGTTTTCTTTGAAGTGATTTTCTTGTCTTTCACATTCTTTTTTCCGTGGGACCGGTGCCACAACGACTGCATATTTTGTCATTACGGCCGTACTTTTGCATATGACCTCCTCCATGGCAACGGTAGCAGATAAGCATGCGTGCAACGTACGGTGCAACCCTGCGTAATTTGCTGCAATATTTGATTCGCTTCGGTAATACAAGGGAAATTAAGCATAATGAGAGCCCTCCCGCTTTTGCCTACCTGCCTTGCCTCGAGCGCACATTAGCAGTTTCACATCCCAGCATGCTACAAAGTTCCTCGTTGGTATCGTTAGGGTCCGTAGGGATGACGCCCCCTTGAAACATTACGGCCATAAAGGTGAAAGATTTCAACTTAGAATGGTTTCCCGCCTGTAACTTGGAGGGTGCTTACCTTGCACAGGTTATCGGCATGAAGTTCGTCGCATGTCGTCACTAATAGTGTCGGATTGGGCGTTTGGTTCTACATGCTGCGTAATCCGCTATTTTGGAGTCCGGTGCCGTGGCTTATCAACTTATGAAGCACGACCTTTGGGATGGCAGTTACGGAGCGGTGGTCCTTCGGACGGATGACGGCCGTTGCCCATTAGAGCTTTGTGCGTTCCGCATCTACTTTATCGTGGGTCTGTCGTGATCGTCGACGGCGGGAGCGTGTGTCTTGCCAAGGTCCGTAATCTGAAGAATCTCTATCGCGTTGCTCATTCATGTCTTCGTCGGTGGTCTTCCTCTTTTCGTAGATCGTGTCGGTAATCTTCCCGTTCTTTTGCCTCTATTCAGGTCCGCAGTGCATGAAGCAGCGCGTCGCGGCTGGGGAGCCGAAATCCATGGGCACCGCTACCAAGGTGCCCGCCGCGGCGCAGCGGTATACGGCAGCCGTACTCGTAACTAGGCCTACCCCGCTTAGGCTAGGCCTAGGCGGGGTCACTTTGGGCTGCCGGTCGTAGACTTTCTATTGCTGAAACAGTCACACTTCAATTTGCAGAATAGAGTCCTTAGGGGCACAGAAGGTCAGGAATAAAACGCGAAACGTGGCCACCGACGTCGCATCTACAAACGCTGTCGCCAGCAGACTCTGATGGCCGTCAGTTTGTCTAGGGACAGCGTTGCTGCAACAGGGATAGTGATACAGCAACAAGTATTGGCGGTGAGATGTTTGAGTGGCGCCCCCTGGATCTGACGTCAGCTTAGGGACCCGCTCCGCTGTCGTCTGCTACATTCGCGCCGCTGCTACACCCGCGCCGCGGTCGTCCGGCTGTGACTGGCAGCAGTGCCTTTGCTAGAAATCGCCCGCTTTGATGCTTTGGTGCTTTAAAAAGAGTGTTCTCAATCAGATTCTGACAGCTCGGAATAATTTCAAGCTTTATCCCGCACAAGTTTACAACTCACGAGGAGAGAGGGAACGGCTTTCAGCTAGAGCATCGCTCAGACGATCGTTTGTAACTCGTCCTATCTAGCGTATTTGCGAGTTCTAGAGCTGAGAGCTCCTCGATAAGTATTCAAAATGCGTAGGCTTCCCTTAACTATTTCTGAGATGCTCTTATGAAGATTCAACAGTCTAATGCTACGCATTAAGCAGCGGGACGCACAGCAGGAAATAAAACAGGTGTTTTCTATTTCTTTCGTTGTTGTTAGATTAACGTTTTTTTTTTTTTCTGCGCCGAACGCATTCATTTTTCTGCACCGTCCCAAACGTCCTAAGAGGTTTGGGGATGTCTGCGAGGCTCACAATTCGTGTGAATATGCAATGCAATGAGATTTGTGCTACGGCGCAGGTAATGTTGTCCATAGTACTCGAAGGCGGCTTTTGTGCACGTAATTTCTATCGAACCATTGTTATCGTAACGAACTGAATATCAACCCGAAAAATTATGACATAATTACGGTGTTGAAAACTTGATATACTTGCTAACAAACGGAATAAATAGTATACATGCCAATTTTCAGTATAACACAATTCGAAACCAATGAATATGTCCAGTCAGCTCTTTATTGTTTTCAAACCCCTTCCGTCGCAAAGAACAAATCCTGGCCTACTCGGGAAGACGTTCGGTGAATTGAAGAATGAATCTTACTCTCTCGTCTTGGACTGAGGATCCTGCCCACTAAACAGCTCGATTTTACTGTTAAAGTTTTCCCCTCCTCCTGGTCCTCCTCCTCGTGAGTGCACTTTTACTATAACGCCTATCTGAATATTGGGATGATATGGCTGTGGCAAATGTACCAAAATATCCCTCCAAATCTGAACAAACATAGCCTTACTGTATGTTTGCCATACAGGTTACTCGTTTTGCTCAATAAGCCTGCATACTGGTTAGAAGCCTGGTATAAAACCAGCACGCGCCTATACACACAGCAGGTTATTTGGAACACAACCTACATTATTTGTGCCCCATAGTGCATGTCGGCACACTTTCATGCCGTGACAACGTAAAGTGACTTGATACAATAGTTTCGAGCGTTAGGCAAGGTTTCCAAATCTGTTTTACCTTACATACGATTAGCTGGAATCGTAATGCCGTCTGCCAAAGCCGACAGCCCCGAAGGCCTGGAATTTGTTTTGGTCTTCCATTTTCGCTGTTGTCGGTTGTCAGCCTCCGGCTGTTACCTTTGTTCGAAAAGCTGCTGAACACAGAGGCTGACGCCTAGCTCCGACTCTTCGCGCTTCGCACAGGACCAGCTTCGCAGGAATGCATGGGCGACGCCGGGAATGTTTTTTTTCCGGAGCGGTATCAAAAACTATACTTAAAGTCTTTTGTTACGAAAAAAAGTTGCGCATACGTGAGATCTGCTGCGGACAAGCACAAAATCTCAACCGCGCGCAAAGAAACAGCAGAGAGAGCGAGCCCGAGTGAAGCAGACGACATATGCGAGAATCCCTAAGCCGACGTCACGGAGGCCCGCTCCGCAGCGCCGCCCGTGGTCGCGCTCACCGCCAATATCCGCACAGTGAGTCCGGTGTCAAGGTCGTAGGCTTAGCGGTGACACGGCAGAAGGCTGGTCGACACACCTATCAGGAGCGTTTTCCCGTTCCTCTAGAACTTTACGTTTGCTAGTGTTTACCTTTGGGAAATCGATGCACGCCGACACACATAAGGGACGTGAGAATGTCTTCGGGCTCAAACGTTCTTTGTCCTTTTAATATTTTATGAGCGTTCACTAATTCTTATGACGTTGCATGCAAATCATCCGCAACAGTATAGTAATGCGGCACAAGCTTAGACAAGCAATGACTGAAAAGAGAAATACAGCCCCGAGGATGACGGTGCAAATTAGACGGCTCTCCGGGGACTCTGTTAACCAGAGCAAGTGTTCGTAGATGCCGCGATCATTTGGTCAGAGTAGCCGAGTGCACTTACTCCGGCATTTGCCGCATAAAACAATCGCCCACGCCAATTTTTCAGATTATAAACAGTGTCCCCATGTACGAACCACTACAGATGGTTCTTGCTTTTGCTTGCGGAAAATAGGAGTAACGTGTTGTTTTGCCGCATCTCATAGACAGACAGAAGGCGTCCTGTTAAAAGATTGGATGTGGTAAAAACAAGACTCGAACTCTCTCAGCAGGCATGAAAAGATGTCATCTCACAGCCGACGAAGAGGCACTTGCCGGTTTAAACGGCACACGGCAGCAACGCGCTTGGTTCGTGTGCCGTTCATTGCGCTTCTTTGTGTTTATATATATACTGTTGCACATTAGCCTGACGTCGCTCGATATCTCGTAGGACCGATGTACTTGTCCAGATACAGGGTTGCGGTCTCTATTTCGTAGCAAAACTGGAGTAGTTCGTTGCAGTGTTTAACAGTATACGTGACTAAGCCCATATACATAACCGAGATGGCGTGGCGGGCACAAAACAAGCAGGAGAGCTCCAAACGACCTCCCTATAGCACTTTTTTTTTATTCTGGAAAAGCGCGTATGCACATTTTTATGCGGTGTTGATTTTCATGTCTGTTGAATCTCTCAACTAGTGTTTCAGCCAATTTTCCTTATTGAGCGTGCTCCGGCTTCTTTTCAGGGCTCGTCTTCATGGTGTAATGGGCATTCTTTTCGTTTCGCAGCCCACGAAAGCGCGTCAGTTGCATTCGAGATACACTCTCCACGCGGACACGCTGGGACGTCCAGTGCTGGACGCGTCGCCAGCCGCTCAAAGCACGACGTCGGAACGCGCGCAGCGACAGCGACGCGGGTCAACCACGGTGAACCGTCGACGTCGACGGGATTTCTCGTTGCAGCCGGCGCTTCGAAGACATCTCACGCTAAGCGCTACGGCCTGCGCAAGTCGACGAAACGCGTCAAGAACGTGGGCAAAGGTGCTGTGCAGTCGACGTCGGTGTTTCTGGGCAAGGTGGGCCACAAAGTGGGCAAATTTATCAGCAAGCACGGGGGCAAAAAGCACAGAAAGTGACTGGTGAAAAGAAGAGTGTTTGCATAAAAAGTGTTTTATCACAAGACCGATAACGCGTGTTCAGTGTATTCATTGTATCATACGGGATTTATACGGTCTTCTGCTAAGTAATCCGGCGGTACCTGAAAGTGCTCCCTTCGTACGCAAGATTTCTGGTGTGGCGATCTTGACGATCCTCGATACTTCGTATACATAGTCGACCAGCAATCATCCTTACACTATTCGGGCGGCAAAATCTGTGGCATACAAGGATGATGTTGTTTATTAGCATCGGGTAACACTTAGCGAAACCGTACAACTGCCAAACAGGCCGTAGGATAACGTAAAGCTCCCGAGAACATCGAATGTCAATATTGAAATACCGAACTTTGAACCTTTCCTTTTTTTTTCATGAATGTGGCTACTGTCCAGCTTTCTTGGTACATACACTCTTTCAAAGCGCTGGGAACGACAGGAGCGACGGAGCGCGCAAACGTATTCAGTTCTTGGAAAGGTAGCGCATGTGTTAGCCTGGAAGCTCTTGGTTTATCCTTCGTTCCTGCTTTATTTACTTACTGTGCCCTCGGGGCAGTGGCGCACCTACGGAGGGGGGGGGGGGGGGGGTTAAAACCTCCCCCCATTCAGGGGTCCGTCCACTCAACCTTCCTCCCCAGGCCGCTTCCTCCGAACCGACAACCGAAGTTCACGGAGCGAAGTGCGCAGTCTCGGAAGCTTTCATCATTATTATTGTTAAATCTCGAAAAATATTATTGTTTTACCTGTATTAAAAAATAAAAGAAAAAGAAAACAAGAGCACGAGCTTTTAAGAATGTGTGCTTTTAAGACTGTGCGGACCAGTTAACTTGCGTATAACTTGAAATAGTTTAGTGAAAAAAAAAAGAGAAAAATTTTTAATGACACAGAAGAAAGAGTCCGTTGGTAGGAAATTTCGGAATGCTTAAGAATCCTTGAGGGTTTAAATTTTTCCGAAGCCCCCCCCCTTCCCCCCCCCCCCCCTCTTCCTCCCTTACGGCGCGCCTCATAGCCCACGCTAAACCGCAATAAGTACAACTTTTGAAGGGCCACATTATACCACTTTCTGAACTTTTGTGCGCAACTTCCGTCACGAGATTTGAATCATTCGTCGTCTTCTAAAAAAAAATGACGCTGAAATTTCCCATAGGTTGGGACTCAAAATTGTCAAGCTTGCCTCCTGACCTCAAATCAGATCTAATAATATCAGATCGAATTTATTTAATTTAATTTGGAAGCTTAAACAACTTTTTTTTCTCTTTAATGCTAAGCACTGTACTAGTGTAAATAGCCCTCCTTCTCCCGTTGAAAAAAAAAATTGGCCGCGTATCTGCTCATTTCGTTGCAAATGTCGTCAAAAGACGATAGTCTTTGTAGACATTTACCAAGGAAATGCCCCGCATTGCTTTCCCGCTCACCTCTCAAGCTGTTCCTGTACCGTCGCACTCATTCCAAGGTAAACGCACTAAAGGTTTGCGCAAGGCGATTTGAATTTACCTCGTTCCACTGCTACAGGCGGCGTTCCTCGATGCCAGCGCTGCAGTACGGCGGAGACGCGCGTGAATAGAGGCGGCCGACTAGAAGGTTTATAGAGCCGCGTGGCCGTGCTCCACGTGCGTTCCAAACATAACGTGGAGCCTAGCTAGTGGAACCTTTCGTTGTTGTTGCCGCGTGATTTTTCATATGCCGCCAGGAGGCGGCGGTTTTCTGCAGTAGATGTAGAATATTCATTTTGCTATCGAAAAACCAAGCATCCATGAATTTTTTAATAAAGGAACACTGTAAATATCCCTTGT
Source organism: Haemaphysalis longicornis (assembly GCA_013339765.2). NCBI lineage: Eukaryota > Metazoa > Arthropoda > Arachnida > Ixodida > Ixodidae > Haemaphysalis > Haemaphysalis longicornis. The sequence continues at coordinate 108,127,896 of CM023451.1, read as the reverse complement.
GTACTAATTTCCTGTCTTATACCCGCCGCGGTGGCTCAGTGGCTAAGGCGTTGCGCTGCTGAGCACGAGGATGCGGGTTCGATTCCCGGCCGCGGCGGCCGCTTTTCTGATGGAGGCGAAAAGCAAAAACGCCCGTGTGTACGAGATTTCGGCGCACGATAAAGATCCCCAGGTGGTCAAATTAATCCGGAGCCCTCCACTACGGCGCGCCTCATCGCCTGCGTTGCGTCGGCGCGTTAAACCCCACAATCAATCAATCAATCGATCAATCAATTTCCTGTCTTATATTTGCGTAATGTCTTGTTCTTGTTCAACAAAGTTGACAAGTATGAACATATAAACCGGGCTTAGACGTTTACATGTGGCTGTGAGTATATAAGACTATTGCGCAATGTCAATTTTACTTTGGCCGGGTGGCTGAATCGAGTCACAGACAGACAGACAGACGGACAGACAGACATACAGACAGACCAAAATTTCTGGGTTTAAGTAAGCCCAAGAAGACTATCGTCTTTAAAAAAGGTTGGCTTTCCTTTATATTGTCACGAAGACAAGGACGAAGCAGTTGTCTTGAATGAGAAATACGTTTATTGGAGCGAACTTGTGCTCCCCTAACAACTCAAAGAATACAGAGGCGGCGAAGCAGCGGTCAACAAAGTGACTTGCACAGGCGAGTGTCGTCGAATCGAATGCCCCGGCGTCCGCACTGCAGGCTTTTATCTTTCGGCGCGCGTGGTTCTCGAAACGTCGATTCGCATCGAGAACATAGTAGATCCAAGAAGATTATTCTGGGCTGTTCACGTTAGATCGGAATGCTCTCCCTATCACAACAGATAACACATGCGGCACAGAAAGAAAGAATGGAACACGCGCTTCCCTTGGCGCAGAGATAACGCAGACCGGCGCAGCCGGGCGGTAAAAGCAAAAACACAAATAAACAACTCAATGTATGGTTCGCGGCAATATATATCGCCTGAGTTTGTAACATTATAGCCAGGAAAGCGGCACCTTTTCGTGCGCAGTTAGGAAAACCAGTGAACACGGCTAACAATGATGTCGTGTTGAATAGGCTTTGAGAAATATTGATCTGACTGCTTGAGTTTGACTGATTGATTAATTTGACTGCTCAGCGCAAATTGTGCCAACGTATACTAACAGATTTTCATTACTTGCAGATAGATCGCATTATAGTAAATTTGAGCATTCAGGCGTATTTCAAGTTTCGGCTCTATCTTTGGTCCTCGGAAACTGGCTTCGCTTGTGTCAACCATATTTTGCAGTTGGTAGACAGGTGAACCGCCTTTTTTTGTATCTGGTATAGCAGCGCATAACTGTGCGAAGCCTTCGTTGCGTTTGCTGTCTTTCCCTGGTGTTGACAACTACTTCGGCCCTCAAGGCCCCGTTTTACTAAGAAACGCATGTAGCCTGTGTTTGCGCGCCGACCGACTGGAAGACAAGGCTATTACGCCGTGGTGAGGAGACCATCCTGGCCGAGTGTCGCAGGGGATCGGGTATCCGCGTTGTAGAAGGTTCCGCACCCCCTGTGGTGTTCGCTCCGGGCTCCGAGCCCTCTCTCTACTTCCAACGGCCGTTCCTGTTCTCAACTGTTTTGTCTCAACTATTTCGTCTACGTGAATAATTCTTTTGCCGGAGCGCGCGTTTTCGGAGTAAAACTTCGTGTCTGCTAGTGTTTGATCCCATTCTTTTTGGCAGGAACATGGCTGATTGGTGTTAAGAAGTGTCTCCCCGATTGGTTGCGGGAAATGCGTCCAGAATGCGTTTTTTTTTTTTTTTTCAAATTGCCTGGCCGAAACAAGTCAAAGGCCTGTCAGCCGTGTTCACAGGGAGCAGCTGCCGGCGCCGGCCTCTGACTTCAGAAACCGCTGTTGCCCATCGTCGGTCCCTCAATTACTCCTGGACACCTTTCACTATCAGCTATGTTCTGTTTAGTAGCCTTGATCTCTTGAAAATTTTCTCATTTCAGTAATAAGTGTATTGTTTGAAATTTGTATGTGTTAAAGGTATGTCAGTGTTATTAATAAACTAAACCAGTAATCCTTCAAATTCTGAAACTTCTCGACTGCTTCACTGCCGATCACCATGCTACCGTAGCGGTAGAGAAGGGAGAATCATTACATAATAGTCAGCTGTACTGCAAAGTTTTTTCTCTCTGCATTTTTTCAAAAATAAAGGTTACGAGCAGACTGCACGTGATTTACGCTTTGCTTGAGCGAGGAAGGCAATCAGGAATGCTTTTATTGTATTTCCTCCCCACCTTGATCTTCCGTCACCCTTCCTTCCCATTCTACTTTCAAACTCGGGTTCGAGGCTTCGGGCAATGGCAAAAGGCTTCGCGTGTCTTTCTTTTGTTATGCAAAGGTGTATCCATTATTATATTCCTCCTGCAGGCGCATCGTTTAAGTAATGGTGGCTGCTTTGACGCTTAATTTTTTCGTGTGAAAAATGAGGAAAATTTGACTACTCTTTTATATTTTTATATATTTTTATTTTAACACGAAAGTGTTTTATTCCAGGATTCACAAAGATTTCACTTACGTCATATCCGTCACGGAAGTGAAGCCAGTACAGCGAAGCAAGCGGCCTGTAACGGGTGCACCCCTGCACACAGTGTCTTCTTGCGGGGAAGCAACGTTTAGTACTAAAGACTACGTTTTACTTCGTGTTGTTCGTTTTAAGGTTTTATATTTTAACACGAAAGTGTTTTATGGCGGGATACACCAAGATTTCACTGACGTCATATCCGTCACGGAAATGACGCCAGTATACCTTTGCCGACGCGACCCGCCAGAAGGACGTCGCTCGCCAAGCACACCCGCAAGACAGCCGCCGTCCCGCAAATCATGCTCAGCTGCAGATTTCGCTGCACATTTCACTTTCGTGTTTTACTGGTTTCTATGACAGAGGAATCAACCACAGTTTTTTATATTTATTTATTTATATTTATTTGTATTATTTATTTCAATTTGTCTTTAAATTGGTTCTTTTATATTTTGATATTTACATAATATTATGTTTTATATTTATAATTGACGGCGACTTCTTGTCTTAGTGAACAAGGAACCCGTATGCGGTTCCGAAACGTCAAATATATTTTTATACATGGTCAGTGTTCGCTTTTCTTTTGTACGTTCTCATGCCTGACCAGACGACATTTGGTCGATTCCTTGATTATGTTTTATATTTGTTGCCAAAATTTTGAACTCTTTCTCTCCCCAGACAAAAATCCTGGGTCCGCTAATGCCTCGGGGTAACATATTTTGTAGAAAGGAGAGGGGGTAGGGCAGTAACAATGCAGATTTAAACTATACAAGGATTAAACATCTGGCAAAAATACTTAAGAAGAAGGTCCGGTTGTGTGAGAGATTTGTGCACTATAACATTAAGTGTTGGGTTAGTTGGTTTGCTATTGAAAAGAATTGTTGGGCTAGTTGGTTCCAGCGCTTTGTGTTGTGGTGCTCCCTTTTTTCCGTCGTACGTGCTGTTTGTATCGATTTCAATGACAGATCTGTGTTGAGAACTGTCTCCACTCCGCCCCCTCCGCTCACCTCACCGCAGTCTCTCCCACGACCCTTCCATTGCCTCCAACCACTCGATTTGAATCTCAGAGTGCTCCTCCCCCTCCCCTCCGTTCAGTTCCCCCCCCCATACCCATCTCCTCCTTACTCCCACTCTTTGTTTGAGGGTACAGTCGAGTCGTATTTCGGGGAAAACGGTTAGACAGAGTCCAAGCTGCATAAAAAACTCAGTGAAGAGGCAAAGAATGCTAACAGCATAAAACACGTGAGTATCTCATTAGTATCTACAGATAAATCGGGCCTTTTCAGTTTTGCTTGTTTTATTTTTTTGATTGGCATTTGTATCCTACTGTATACTTTTAAATTAGGTACTCAGAAGTGGGAGCAGGCAAAATGCATTGTTACGAATCGGCCAGCGCCGCCGTACTTTCCCGCATCACTCCTCGGCTGTGCGGCGAAGCCACTGCGTGCGTCTTTCAGCCGTCAGGCGCCACCATGTCGGTGACTCATCATTCAAGTTTCGACAAGCCGGGCCAGATGCCTCGCTGTCAACGCGCTTCAAACTCCGGCGGTTGCCAACGGCACGCCAGGACTTGTTCAAGGACACAGAGGCCTCGCGATCTCAGCGGAGTCCTCCGCTCTACCCTCTCTCGGACTCAACGTGCGCCGAGGCTACCGACGACTCACGAACTCTGGAAAGAGCGTTGTGTGTGTCTGTGACGTTCGTGGCGTGTTGCCGGTTGTTGGCGTTTTGACCGTTACGGTTTTTGGGTATAAATAGAAGCCGCCCCAAGCGCTGTAACCAATTCCTGTTAGAGCCGCGAATCCATGCTGTCACTCTGCTCGAGTCCTGTATTGTAACCTCGCCCGTCGGGGCATTGTTTTTTTTGGCTTCGGCTCACCTCTCGCTATGAAGTAAACAGTTACGTTAGCCTACGGCTTCTGGACTTCTTCACGGCTGCAACAGCGGCTGGCCGCTCGCTCTTCACCACGCTACCACTCGTATGTCGGAGGCCACGGAGCTCGGATCGGGTGCCCCCACTCGGTCGCAACAACTGGTGTCAGCGCTGGGATGACACGGTCGCAACAGCATGTTTGCCTCGAATCAGCGAAACGTACTTTTGGGATGCATTGTTTTCTCGAAGGCTTTTTCAGACTTTTTGCCTCGCGATAATACCATTAGGCTTCCGCGAATCAACGAAAACAACGTAGAATTCCAGGTTATATCCTTCAGCTTAATTGGATCACGAGGAGGGACATCTTTCGTTTGATCCTGCAATTTTTACGTGTCACAAGCCTCAGCGAGGCATGGTGAATTCCCGCGCATAGCGGTTAAAAAGGTGCTGATCGGGTGAGCAATTGCCGGCATACCACGCAAGGCTAGGTCCACCCGTCAATAAACATCACCACCACCACCACCACCATAATGCGTAATTTGTAGCAGACCGAAGACGGCACCTGTGGTGTGCATCCCAGGCACACATACGAAGTGTGGCGATCTTTGACAGTCAACCATTTGTCTAAAACCGCTTCGAAGATATTTGTGTCGTTAAACATAAGCTCTGTCACTTGTCATTGCTTCGGGTCCTGTACTGCATAAGCAGGATAAGGTATTCAAAACAAGATATCGAGGTTACTCGATCGGTAAAATAGGTTCATCATCTCCAAGTTTGTACCGCGCGTGCGGGGTCAACCTCTTTGGGGAGATTGCGTTTACAGCCAGGTAAGTTGTTCCCTGAGAATACCGCTGCAAGTCTGCGAGATTTCGTTCTCTGTGCATGTAGATGATATTTATTTCACCTCGTGATTTCTAGCAACAAATCGACTTCGTTTGATTCATGTGCATCCTAGCATGCTAACCCTACTCCCAATCTCAATGTGGCCTTTCGAGTGACAGACAGTCCACGGCTTCGGCCCGTCATGCACTTCCGTGGGCTGGAAGGCACCGGAGCTTCATTTCTTGGGGAGCTCCCGTTGCGTCGCGTGGCTGGTACGATTGCGATGATCCTTCCGAGGCAGATGCCGTGGCATGAGTTGGGCGCCTAAACGTTGAAGCGGCAGGCATCGAAATCAATTCGGCGCGTTTAAAACGGGTTAACTTCTGCAGAAATTAAGTGCGCGAGAGAATTCCTACAGTCACCACGATACGCGGCATGCCAAATTTCACATAAGAGGAAGAACTCGGCAGATCTGGACACGACATAGTCACTGCCTGCCTTTGCATACGCGTAAGACTGCATGACTTCCTTTGGTCGTGAATTGGGCGAGATGTGAGCCAGAACGATGCCTTTGCCGGTAATACGCTTTTTTAGGGAAGACATATCCCACCTAGTATGCTTAATTTCTCCACTTCATGCACCGGAGAATTAGTTCTCGAAAAAAAATGAAAGAAGCTCACACTAACATGTAAGACTTGCAGGCAGCGAAGCTGTACGCAACCTTCACTGCCTTCACGACGGTTTAAGTCCACGGCTGCAGCCGATTTGCTTCTTCTTCGCTGCCGCAACGACCTTTGCTCCATCATTGTTGCCATAAGTGTGAGCTCCCTTCATTTTTTGGAAGTTATCATCATTGGACATCACCTTGGAGGGGCGTACGCTATGACTTGTCTTTCTCATTCCGAGCAAGTGTTGTCACGATTATGGCGAACGCTGGAGTTTTTTTATTTTTGGCCAATCTTGGGCAATCTCCCTAAGTGGGTATGCTTGGCTTGAAAAACGTGCGCCGGGGACGCTGGGAGGGTCGTCGCGAGGCACGCACGCACGAGCGCTCGCCATTTTTTTGGTTTTTTAACTGCCGAGCGGTCCCCGCGAGGAACACGCTCACGTGCGCGCGCTTGGAATTTTCTTGGTATTTTTAACTGCGGACACCAAACACTAACGATTTGGTCACCAGCTTCGCTGTTAAAAACTCAACCTCATGGCACGACGACCAAGAACGGCCAATCGGGCATTGATCTGGTGTTGACGGGAAATACGTGACGGGTTTTATCTAGCCAACACAAATCTGTCTAGCTAAAACCCAATAAACATTTGCGCGGGCATTTGTCCTCATCAATAAATTGACTTGGCAATATTAACTGTGGTTTCTGCTGGCATTGTGCCCCCTCCCCCTTTTCGCAACAGTGTGGCCCGAGATTTTTTTAGGGTCGCCTGTGCACCAGCAGCCTTTAGTTTCCTAGCCAGATTGATTAGCTCCTCGTCAGATGATCTATTCAGCAAGCTCGTGAAGTGTTGTTCTTGTCTGTGTTGTATTTTTGTGGATCGGAGCTTTTGTATTATCCTACCACATGACGCTCTAATCGTCTTATTATGGGTCATTTCCTTTGGGGCAAGGCATTGGGCTTCCATAAACCCCGTAAGTCCTATTCTTCTCTTCTTTCTTTACTCTCCGCTTTCATGACCTCTTTTTTTGCATCATTAGTTTTATTCCTCATAGCCTCACAGGTCCGCAGGCTTGTGCGTATCTACGTTGCAGACTTCCTTGCTTCTGCAGGTGCTTGGTTGAGCCTGACATGCACTTTTTTTTCGTGCAGCAATAAAATGTAAGAGCCTTTCTTACGAAATCACATCCATAACCTGTTATTCAATCTTCCTTAACGCCGTAAGAAATTATACCTACTGCAATACCCTTTTATTATTAGGTCCGTATGAAAATTGGAAATGAAAGAAAATCGGAAGAGGAGGAGGAGGAGGAGGAGTAAACATCTTTATTATTATTGGAAAAATTTGAACGAAGTCTTCAGGAGGAGAAGTCCTCAGTCCAGGACCCCAAACGTCTTGCCAGCTGCTCCAGCCCGCTCCACCAGCGGAATGAAGGCAAGGACGCGGGTTGACTTGCAAGTAAATAGTTAATTGTGCGCCCAAGCGAAAATTAAAACTAGGACCGTGTTACCTGTTCGACCACCGCCCAGTGCGTCGGGCTTTTCAACAGTGGAGCTGTTTGACCCGGCCGTAAGTTGTCCAATACGAACAGAAGACCTCCAATTGAAGAAGAAAAAAACGCTTGCCGTGGCAGAAATCGAACCTGGGTGTCTCAGGTTATTAAACAGCCGTCAGTCCGATTGAGCTATCATTGCCTCCCGGGAGCGCAGCATTATTTCCTTTGGGTTATTCGTAGCGTTGGCTTTGAACAGCGGGGCTCCTACGAAGGAATATAGAGGCCGCCAGCTCTGCTATTTCTCGGCCTTGCACCCCTAGGGCAAGCTGCGCCAATTTTTTTAGGCCTGGTATATCCTCATGGATGTAAGGCTTGGAATTTTACGATCTCTAACTGCGCTGAAACGCTAAACAGTCGAAACCATATAGCTCCGCATTCCGCTTTAAATTTAGTGCGGCGTTTATACTCATGTGCAGCATCTGACATACATTAAATTAAAAAAAAACAATCTGTGGTAAATGTGCAATCAGCACAGGTTAAAACACTTCATGCAAGAAATTCCAGACAAGCGGCCCCGGTTAGTACCTTGTGATAATCAATGCTCTTTATTCACAACATACCGCTGAGTAATGTTGAACACAACTGGCATCAAGTTGCTTGCACCCCATAGTTGAGTAGGCCTCTATACAATTTACAGCTTGATTATAATGGATGACCTAGAGCTGTTTAGTGACATCAGCGCGATGTATACCCTGCTGTTCTTGGTGCGTTGTTGAAGCCCGCGCGCACGTTTGGCAATATGTTGGCAAATGCAATAAAATCGGGGAACCAAACCGGTCGACTTTATGACGCCCTGTATCTGTTTGTCTTGCTAAGTAGTGCCGATTACACATGGCTTGTGTTAAAGGCACAATAAGTGACCTGGATTTGACAGCAGAAACCAGTTGAGAGGGCCTAATGATGTTATCAAAACAGCGTGGGGCAGTGCGTCCCAACACTTGTTGTTGACTGTTGCCAATGGGTACTCATCAGAAGACCTATAGAACCCGAACATGCGCTAATAAGTCGTCAAAAAGCCTCACACGGAACAAATTATCATTGAAAATATCCAATTTCCCGCAAAATGTTGAAGCATAACTTGTGACGTCACGCTGTCGGAAGCCTTCAAAAGCTCATGACAATCAATTTCTGCGCTGCTGCGGTGGTCCCAAGTCGCCGATTTGTGCACAATGAACTGTTCTTCTAGTACTTCGTTTCACACGCTGCGTGCGGCGCATTGGATGCTGCGTTGTGCCCAGCAATCTGCCCACTGCGCCCGCCTAACTCACCGTTTTGAATAAAAGGGACAGTAGGCGATGAGGCCTGGCAGTTACACCTCCCCAGCGGATATACGAAGACGTCCTTCCAAAGCCCTAACGTCTTTTTTTTACTTTTACTCCGAGAGTGTCACGTACACTGTGGGCGGATTGCTGGGAGCAATGTCGCATCCACTGTTCTGCCCGCAGCTTTTGAAATTAACAATAGGCAGCATTTATTATTGTAGGTTTACTTTACGAACTAAATAGAGAAAAAAAGTAATCGTAGGAACCTAATTTTTGCACGATTGTAGCCTTACTTTCTCGCCTAATATCAAGTTCGTCGTGAGGTAATTTGAAAAGTGAAGGAGTGTTGTAAAATGATTGCTCGATTCCTCCCGGTATTCATCAAGTACGTTGTCTAAACTGAACCAATAAGTTGCTTATTAGAGCGTAAAATCCTGATGTGTTATGTATAAAGCAATTAGTTCTACCCCTCGAAGGGTAGAACTATTAGGGTAGAAGCGCTTTACAGGCACGTACTTGTGTTGGGTGTTGGTAGTTCCGCACTGCGCAACGCACCTGGTGATTGCTGCGCCGCCAGAGGAGGGTGCTGCTGCCAATGAAAACACTCGTCGTGTTGCTTGCCGTACGTACCATCGCGTTGATGAAAATGTAAAAGTGAGCTTGCACGTCACCGCGTTGTCTTTTTCTTCTCCCACGCATTTGCAGCGATTTAACGTCTTGAGAACATCCTGTAAATCAAGGTCCGTAAATTAGAGATTAGCCATGACTCGTGCGGAAATCACAGTTTACATTGGTAGTAATGCCGCCTTTGATGTGAGGTTGTGTGTTCCCAGATGGAATTTCGTGTACGCGAACGGCGCCATGTAGTATGTTCATCAGTGCACGCGAGCACAAAACAGGTGGCAGCTGAGAGTCGTCGCGGTTGTGTATGTGCTCAGAGGTAAAACGCGCGAAACCAATTTCTAGGAGGCATTGGCCAAACTCGCTTGCTCCTCTGAAAAAGAAGGAAAGAAAACAAATTCAAACGGACACGGCACCGACGGTTGTCACCAAGTTACATCCGTTCACGTTTCCACAATAGTCTTCGATGCCCGAGCAGTCACACACGCACCACACATTCGCGCACACATTACACACCTAGCACAGGTCTCGCTTTGTACAGGGTGGCGTGATTCGTGGCGTCTCTGCCATTGCCGTGTTTCACGGTCCTCGACGCCACCACAGTGTCTCGACGTTCAGAGCGCACCAGCATACTTTGAAAGGCCCGGAACTGGCCAACTTGTAGATGATGGAAGCGTAGTAGACCTTTGTGGTATGCTGCTGACCGTCGACCGCTGAAGCCGCCCGTTTGCTGAGTCGCTCCGTATCACGTTTGTCTTCAGCGCGCACGCGTGAACGTCAGAAAACGCGCACAGAGAGCTTCACCGTCGATGGCTGACCCGTCCGTGGTCACAGGCGTTGGGAATGCACGGCGCAGTTGCAGCTTGCACCGGAGGCGCTCGATTTGTTTCCCAGGCGTTACGAAAGACTAAGCCTGTTTCAGGTGACCCGAGCAGCTGGTCTCCCGTTTCTTGCTAACGCTGCGTAAAGAGGTCGGAGGCCGGTTGGTGGCAAGTAGGGTATCTGAAAGGCACTGCAATAGCACGTACGAAAGTGTCCCAGATTGCTTACCTGGACACTGGTATATGTGGCCATCTGACCGGGGTGGCCGTGGTGTTCGTTTGACCGTGGCATAGAGGGGCTCGTCCTGCGTGGTACAGGTGCACAGACGTAAGTTCCATGCGGCACTAATAACCGGCACCCGGTGATTGGTTAATAGACTGATACGGCACAACTTAAAAAGCCTTTTCTACGGAGGGGGGGAAGAGTTGAAGAGCGGCCCAGTGTGCACCCCACATCTGCTAATTACAAACATAATAAGAAAAAGATCCCATTTGCCGCTCTTCCTGTGGAAGTCCCTATAAATCGTTCCCTTTCAAATGCGTTTATGCAAGCGGGTCTGACACAATCTTGCATCCTGCCATAGTTGGTCGGGCATTTCGCACCGCTTCCGATCACCTGCTCCCGCCTTGGTGCTGATTCTAAGGGTGCGTTCTAATTTCCCCTGTTGAAAAAGATGACGCCTCACCTCCCTCGTGCCCATCATCATCATCAGTCTTATGTTCGATGAAACCACTCATCAGAACGGGTCTCAGTGGCTCGTCGTCTCTTTCTCCACATCCGCTTTAGGCGGCTTCGTTGCCGTATTCACGGACAGCCCACCATGTTAAGCCCCCTTCCATTTCGAACGAAGCAGTCAACGAAGACTGCATCGAGGAGACGGCATCAAAATCAGCAACGACGCAGGCTACCTTCGCTACCTTCCTGTTTAAACTAATAAGTGACGCCAGCGCCACCTTTATGCGTATTAATGTTGTAACGAAAGCACTTGTTTTCTTATTGAAAGAGTTAGTATAAGTTACTAGTGGTGAATGTGAATTTGTTTAATTTTTAAATCACGTGATGTTTGTAATAATAACAGAAATATTATTTACGAAACGTGCGGCTTGCGTTTGTCACCATGTCTGCTACGAGGTTGTCTGCGTTGGTGTTGCGTTCGGGACCACTGCGCCGTTCCAATTTTATCCCTTTAGACGTCTAGTTAAAGTGCTTCGTAAGCTGTCTACCAAGCTGTCCGCGAATTGGAACGCAGCCTAAGTATGCACTAGGGCAGGGCTCCTCGCAGTGCGACAACGACTATAAACGTGGCTCAAGTTGCTGCCGCGTCGACGTAATGTAAACGGCAGGACCCCCGCATTACCCCTAAAGTCAATTTTTTTCGCAATATCGGAGTACTTGCGTTTTAAACTTCCTTATTATGCTTCGCGCCACAGTAAGCGAAAAAAAAAAAGTTTCACCCAGTGTGAAATCCGCTGAAACAGCGGTGGTTCGCTTGTGTCGGCTAGAACATCATCGGGCGCTCACCCGAGAACAGCAGTGCCATTGCCATGCAAATTGCACGGTTCGCGCAAAGGAATCGGCAGCTAGACGTCAGCAGCGGGAGACACCCACCTCTCTCTCCCCTAGCGGGAGGGAGACGAACCCTCCCTTGCGGGACCACTGCGCCCGCTATCAGTGCGTCGGAACCGGTTTCTAATGCTCTATTCGGGTGGTCGCTCTGATACTCTGGCTCGGAGTATACGCCGATGCGGACACTTCCCCCAATCCGAGCAAGAGTCACTGCTCCCAACCGAACGTGAAACCGATCTTGGAGAAGCACGCGACCGTGGCGCCGCGGCGCGGCCAGCACGGCTACTGCAAACTGCCAGGCCGGCTGCGGTGTTTCAAGCTGCTGCCACTGCTGCCCTCCTCGGCGTTGATTTCGCCCTGCGGAAGCAGCGGAGACGGTTCCCCTACACTTAATAGGCGTCTCCGTTTCGACATGATGCGGAGATGCCTTCAGTAACAGCAAAAACGTTGAAATAGTCCCACAACAAACCGCTGGCTAGGCCTCAGCGAACGCCACTGACTAGGCAGGCGAGTATGGGCGAGTCGCGGCGGCCGGGTTCACGTGACCCGATCGCCTCCAGATTTCGGCGGCGCTCCCACTTCGAGTCAGAGCAGTCGGAGGCGCTCGCAGTGGAGGACGATGCTCTGAGACGACCAAGCGTATACGTCGAGCGCTCGATTTCGACCACCCGAACGCGGAGTCGCTTTCCGGGGTGCTCCAGAGCGCTCTAAAACGACCACCCGAATACAGCATAAGAGGTCGCCTGCGTGACGCACGACCTACAGCAGACGGAAAAAAAAGGCTCGACCTACGACAGCTCCGCTGTTAAAACTACATGCCGCACGGCAGGCAATGTCCTCGTGGCCATCCAAGCCGGATAAGCAAACAAGTTCTTACAAATACAAAGGAGGTTACGGAAAGGCGACTTGCCATGTGGTCTGTCCTCTTCTCGGGCCCCCTTGTGCCGAGATGCGTGGTGGCGTAAGGCGCCGGGAAGAAGGCACTGCTGGAGCACTCCTTGCCCACCTTGCTCTCGAGGTCGCTCATCTGCATGGCCTCTTGCATGCCATTCTTTCGGGTGCCGTACAGCGAGCTTCCTGCGGTGCGCAAAGGAGGGCAAGGAAGGAGAGACACGACCGACACTCCTGGTAACTTTATACACCGCAGCACATTTGCATTCGCATTCGGAGCGCTGTGCGACACCATCATTGCGGTCACGCTTTGTAGCAGCTTGGGCGCAAAGGATCTGCATTACTTCAGATCCGCGGAGACATCTGAAATAATCCCTCGTTAAATCAAAGTTGTAAAATCCGCTGAAAATTTTGAGATAAGAGTAGTTTCGATTTAAGCGAAATGCCGAAAATTTGTGGCCAGGTCCCTGAAATAAGTGCTAAACTAAACTAAACTGGTAACTAAAGCTCCACTGCACAGGGGAGCTTTCGTAATAACGGCAAAAAAGTTCGCTGGAAAAATGAATTTTTATTATTGCGGAAGAAAGAACTGTGTGGTGCTCGCCTGTTTCGCGTTCGCATCTCGTCCCAGAAAAGCGTTCTCGAGCTGCTGAATGCATCGCATCAATTGTTGGTCGCCACCCCTACATTCTACCTTGTTGCGAAGCAGGTGCAGCATCTTTGATGTTTCTGTCACTGTAGGCACTTCTCGATGCAGCTTCGTTTCATGATAAGCTGCATCGTCCACAGCCCTCTCAATGATGTAGGCGTCGGACAGCATTCCGTTAACGGGAACAATGGTGTAAATTTGCCTTTAACGACCACATTCGGCACGTAGTGGGAGCTGAAGGTTAGAACGAAGACCTTACTAGCTGCTTGTAGCGGATTTCTCCTTCTGTCCTGTCTGTCAACGTTTTTAGATATCCGTGGTCCCCTGAAAAAACGTTTCGAGATAAAGGGGGGCAAATACATGGCGCCTATGGGACGTAAATGCACGGCGAAAAGAAGTTTTGACTTAACCGATATTTCGAGACATCCGAGTTCGAGTTAACGAGGGATTACTGTACTGACACACTTGAAATGCTAACATTTACAGCATCAAAAAACGTGCTTCATCAGGTGTTACTGCGCTTCTTCCAGAACCATATTGGCAAATAGACTATCATTCTCTAAGCGAACCGTAGTGGGCTACTATGGTTCGTATAATAAAGTGGATAAATTGCAGCTCCTTAAACAGCTTTACAACCGAAAATAATTTGCAAATTCAGACCCTTGGTTGCATTGCAAGCATATGAATTTTCTAAGCATTCATGCTTGCATTAAAGCCTTGAGCTTGAAAACCTCGCTTCGGTAGACGAGAAGGAAGGCTTTACGAATTTAGCATGCGGGCTCGAGTATTTGCTGCGGCCAACAGCTGTAATCAGATTCCCGCGGCACAGCGCCTGGCTTCTGTAGCTCGCCTGTGGAAATCTTTCATGAATGTCGCGATGAGCGCGTGGTCATTCGCTCAGATTAGGCAGATGAACCTGAGATTCATTACGAACGATGTATCGCCGCACCTCCTTTTTTTGTTAAGTAGCCCCAGAGCCTTAGTGACGGGTGTGGATACTGTGTGGCCAAGCAGAAAATCTGCGTGAGTTGGTGTTTTTTTGCATCCTTACGTTTGACAGTGAGCGCGCACAGACTGGCACACAAGAGGAAGCTACGTTTGTTTGTTGGGTCTCTGCGTACGCGCTGGTGGGACGTAACAATGCACGAATTCGCGTGGTTAGGGTTTTGCCTGATCTCATTTACTTAATATTAATTACGGACACTTCAGTTTAAGAATAAATTTTATACCAAAACAATGCAATCTGTCGCCTCTTCTCGATCTTGTTTTTAAACGTCACTCGCTCTACTAACCTGATGTACCTCAGGACAAACGCATACGCTGCTACATTCTTTTTGAACGAGTTGTGGAGTATGCGGGCTCTTATGCACAAAGTTGTAGACGCATAAGAAATCGTAAGAGTAATTTGTGATTGTCTCGCGCCTTGGTTACCTTCCCACTTTTTGCACGGGCACCGGCCAATGACGAAATGCTCTTGCGTGCGAACAGCTTTGTGAATCTGAATACTTTTTTCATGCCGTCAAGGTACCTTGCTTCAGGTTTTCTGCTACATCTCAAATACGTCGTTTTTGTTCATCGGGTCGTGCATTTTCACGCAGTCTGTCCTTCCGCCGCACCCCGTACTCATCGTTGATGGAGAAGTGAATCGTTTTTTGTCTACACCTCAGACCGGCCAGCGTCTGCATTCTTTTTAGCACGACCCTCGCTCTAGCTGTCGTTTTACAAGCAGAATGTCTGTCTAGCCGTTCTAAATGCAACGTAGAAGTCGTCCACAATGTTGGTCACACCCCAAGCCTGAGTTGGGGGGCGTGCATAAGCGAGTGAAATTTTCGCGTTTGCGCCGAGGCCCTGAGTCCGATTGCGAGAGGCTTACCGTTGGCGTACGTACCACTCTGGGAACTGCCGGAGGAATGCTTTCTGCGGACGACCATGCACACGACGACCAGGAGGACGAGGACGATGACCAGGGACACCACGACCGGGACCACCACGGTGGCGTCGGACACCACCGACGACGTCTCGCGGTGCACCTCGGTCCGCGGGGTCACCTGGTCTGCCGCTGCAGACGTTCGTAAGCAGCGGGTAAATTGGTCACTTTGTACGCACACGTAACAGACGGTATCAGAGCGGACACTTGAGAAACGCGTCTTTAGACGAAACGAGTGGTCTTTATAAGTACCCGTTCTGTCTGTCGCAACACCGGCGAGGGCGCACCTCAAGCCCATGGTTTCGGCCGCTCGAGACCGAAAAAGAGCCCTTTAAAGTAAACGTCTGCATTATCGGGCAGTCAGATCCGCGGAGGGAAGCGGGGCGTATGTGAAAAGGGAAAAATTTTGTTGCCTTTTCCCCGGGAAAATAGCAAAAGTGTGCGAAGTGCATTTCTTTTCAATGATATTTTTGCCGGTTCGTGTCCCTTAGCCTGGGTCTTCGGGCGCGCGCTGTTCCTGGAACCTTAAACTGCCCCAGCTGCCGCCACTTTCTTGTATATTAGCGTGAATACATTGTATTTAAAGTATAATCTTAAGATTAAGGATATAATTAGATTTATGGATTTATAGATTGTGAAAACGCAGGGTAGAGAAGTTCCCTATTAGGAGGGGACACCATATCGCCGAAATTATTTACAGCATGCCTGTACGGGGTGCTTAGGGAGCTTGATTGCGACTGACTTCCCTTATTATCCCCGTATCCCTCAAGGACCGCATCCCTGGCTTCTCCCATGGTCAGGGACACGGGAGAAGCCAAGGATACGAACAAATGGGCTATATTTGAGTCACTTGAGATTTACGGATGACATCGCCTCGTTCAGTGATTCGGGAGGAGGCGTGCAAAGAATGTGACAGGAATTGCACGCAGAATGCTTCGTGGTATGGTTAAATATAAATATAAGTCGAATGTACGTGTACAGGTTCGCTTAGAAGTAAACAGAGCACAGGAGCGGTGGCCGAATTGCATCGCGGCGCCTCCTAGAAACGTTGAGGGGAAGCAACGAGCGCCGTTCTAGGGATGCGTGCGCACTGCCCCCGCCACCCTACCTGATAATGCGAAATCGTCGCTCTGCTGGCGTGTCTGACTGGCCGGGCCAGTTTTCAAGGGGCAGCGCTTGGCTGTAGAATGGCGTTGTTGGTTACATTGCCGCTCGCCGTAATCAGCGGCGACCAAATCCGTCGCCTTGAAATTCGGAGAAGCTACGCGCTTGAAAACGTGCCTTGTTACGCTCAATGCATTGCACCTTTCGGTGTCCTACTCACCGGCGCCTTTTTATTATCTGCCTATTAGGTTTCACAGGGCCTGCCTTTACAACAAAGTACAAATAAACTGACAAAAAAATGTAGCTTCGGAATATAGCAACATAAACTAAGAATAAATCTCTAGGATTTGTCCTTTTCTTAAGGAATCCTAGCTGCTTCAGAGATCTTGCTTTTATTTTGGGTATCTTCGTTGGTTCCTAACTAATGGCTCTCAATGAGGAACTCAGGAGTGTTCCGACGAATGGTAAATAAAAAATGCGTGTGCCCGCAAAAATTTCGCATGGTAGGCAGACAACACCTACGTGGCTTGCGTCGAGGACATCGATGGCTGCACTGTATTGCGCGTAACAAGGCATGCTTTCAAGGACGTAGCTTTGAACTCAAAAGCAGCGGATTTGGTCGCCGATGATTGCGGCGAGCGGCGCAATGTAACCAGCACCATTCTACAGCCAAGCGCTGCCCCTTGCAAACTGACACGCGCAGTCAGACGCCCCAGCAGAGCAACGATTCAGCATTATCAGATAGGGTGGCGGGACAGTGCGCATGCATCGCCAGAACGGCGCCCGTTACCCCCGTCGGCATTTCTAGGCGACGCCGCGACGCAATTCGGCCACAGCTCGCGTGCTCCGTTTACTTCTGCGCGGATGTGTACATGTCGTATATGTCGTCTACGCGTACATGTCGAAAGCGCCCACTTTGACCTAGGCAATGAAATACTAGATGTCGGTGAACATTGCTATCTTGGGCAAGCTGTAAGCGCCGACCAAAACTACGGGCAGAAGATCTGGCGTAGATTTATTATGGGCTGGAGAGCATTCGGCAAACACCTTGAAATAATAAAGACTAAACAAAATGTATAAAGCGGGAGGTACAAAGCTAAACTGAAAGGTACGAAGGTATATAGAAAGGGGGTAAGACATCGCTATAAACACGGCCTCACACCCACTCTTTGTAGTGGTCTTGGCCTGCCTGGCTGCAATCACTCGTCCACTGCACAGAACTGCGATCACCAGCTACCATCGCCGCTTCCTGCAATCCGGCGTCTCAAGTGGACGGCTGTCAAACAAGAGGCGCTGCCCTTTCACAGATTCCCGGATCGGTGTCGCACATCTCCAGTTCTAGCGCCGACAGTGTTTTCCACCTGGCAACCTGGTACAGCGAGCGACACTCTTTACGAAGTACGAAAAATTAATCGGCACTACTCCGCTGGACCCACGGCGCATGACATCGCTATCAACGTGGGCTCACACCCCGTTTTTGTACAGGTTGGTTACTTACGCTCTGCTTCCCGGCCGCGGCGGCCGCTTTTCTGATGGAGGCGAAAAGCAAAAACGCCCGTGTGTACGAGATTTCGGCGCACGTTAAAGATCCCCAGGTGGCCAAAATTAATCCGGAGCCGGCGCGCCTCATCGCCTGCGTTGCGTCGGCGCGTTAAACCCTACAATCAATCAATCTACTTACTCTCTGCTGTTTGTTACCCTACCTCGATTAGATGTGTTATTGCGGTGTCGTGCCCCGATACTGTGTTTGAGGGCGCTGCTTCTGTCAGGGAACGATGTTTTTTTCTGATTTCGAGCGCGTGTGTAAATGTTTGGCCCGTATGCTGTTAGTGGTCTTGGAGGACGTTGACAGCAACCCTGGCCCTCCTGGTTTTGGTGACACTCCTGGCCCTTCTGGGCCTGATGACAGCCAATCTTTTCAGGTCAGTATTGATGGTTTCTATGATATTGTAGGGCGATTTGCAATTAGGTCAACAGCAGTTTTTACGTAAACTAAAATAAGCCAAGGACCAACAAGTTACAATTCGCACCGCATTAGTAGGGTTACTAAACGGGGTTACCGTTGTTGAGAGCGACGTTGACTCGATTGAAGCAAAGTGTGCCCACAATTCTTTCTGAAAATAATACTGATGGCTCCTTAACACGGGTAATCACGCAGATGAAAGTACAACTAGAAGACGTCAATAACTGATCTGGCACGAATAATTTAACCATACATGAAATGAATGACATTGTAAATGAAAGCTGGGCTGAATCGGAAGGAAAAGTACGCTATTTCTTTGAAACACAATTGGGCTAAGTTCCGACCGAATCGAACGAGCTCATCGTATTGAGCAATTCAGCCCAAAAATAAGAACCGTCCGACTGTTGTGAAGTTCTTCAGCTATAAAGATAAAAAGCGCATACTTTTCTGTGGGCCTAAGCTAAAGGACGCTGAATTTGCAATGTGCAATGATCTTACCCCTGCCGTAAGGTTAGCACACTCGAAACTTTTGCTACATGCGCGTACGTTAAATTTACCTCACCAACTGAGACATGACAGACTAGTTGCCAACAAAACAATCTTCGTTTACGATCCTGAGTGACACGGAATGGTCGCAACAAAAAGATAGCTCAAAGGGATGCAGTTGTCTACGCAACACGGTGCATGTGGTCGTCGTTGTGGGCGGACAGCTTTAGATACCAGAACTTACTACCCTTGAAGCAAACTTCCGTAGCATAAAGAATAAAGTTGGCGAATTTGCTGCGCCCTCTTCAACGAGTAAGCAGCACATTATTATTGGCAGCGAGTCTTGGTTCCATAGTCCGGTCCGGGACGCTGGAGTTTTCCCGTCTGGCTTTGAAGTATATCGTAGCGACAGAAATATCCAAGGTGGAGGCAGTTTTCCAGCTTTTCGATGCCAGCTTACAATCTAGTTCACTAACAGTATCTTTTGATCGCTTAGAATCTGTCTGATGTAACGTTCACTCAAACAACGGACGAGTCATTACTATCGCCCGCATGCGTTGATCCGGAAGCCTTCAGGTCTTTATCAGATTTTCTGTCGACATTAAAACATGATGACATACTTGGAGGTGATTTTGACTGGCTGGAAGTTCAGTGGTTTGATAAAAATGCATTCCACCTGACTCGTGTGCACTGAGTTTCCACCAGTTGGTACAAGCGAATGATCTTTTTCAATTTGTAACCGAACCTGCAAGAGAAGGAAAAGAACGCGCCTCCGTTTTAGGTTTGCTCTTTGCAAATAGGCCTTCACCGATGCGGGATGCTGTAGTCTTCCCTGGAATTAGTGATCATGACTGCGTCCTGGCCCATTTGCCACCAATTCAGTTGAGTCAATTCAGTGATGAATTATGGCGCGGAAACTTGGATACTTACTAAGCGCCCTTAAAGAATGATGTTTAGGTCGGCTCAATGGGCTACGAAGACAAGAACAGAAAGTAGCGCTTAGAAGTAGGAAACGTAAACGTGCATCTTGGATTACGGACCAAACTGGGATGGAAGGTATACCCTAGCTCAAGTTAAGAGGAAGATGCTGAGTTGGGCTGGACGTGTAATCCGGTGAACTGAAAACCAGAGCACATTCGGGGTAACAGAGAGGCTACCTAAAGAAGGGACTAGAAGTAGGGGAACACCAATAACTCCATGCAGGGATGGGACAATAAAACTTGGCGGCAAAGAATGCATTCGGACAGCGGAACGTGGGAGCGTATGGAGATCGATAAGAGAGGCCTTCATCCTCCATGACCTAAATAGGTCGATGATGATGACGATATTTTTCTCGTACAGCTTGCAAACAGTTTCTCCGTGGCGCCGTCACATCCTGTGGTCTCCGTACCGCTCTCCAGGGCAGCTTCGCCAGCTTGGAGCTTCGGAATGGGCGTCACATTCGCCGCCGAACGACGCTTCCCGCTGGCGAGTCTGGATCCCCCCGCCCCGTTAGTCATTGTCTTCCAGCCCCGTGACATTGGCTCTTTTTCTACCAGCGATGACGTCGACGTTGAGAGAGAATGAAGTTCGTTGTTGAGAAAAAATATATTGGAGTTTGATGAATGGCCAACGTGCTCGAACGCGTCAGGGCCCACAACCTACGATATGATTTCTTATTCTGGTGAATGTCAAGCTCTAGCTGAAAGGCACGACTCGGGTTTTGTTTGAAACACACGAAGAGGAGTTCACAAACTGCAATCTCTGCAAAAAAAAAATTGCGCGCTTTGCTCAGCAAGTCCGTCAGCCGCAAGCTTGCTGCCAAGAAAGATTTTTCCTCACGCGCTAAGTCCTGTATCGATTCTTATATGACCTACATTCAAGACGCTTTGGCCCTCTGCTCGAAAGTGGACTCCAGGATACCGGACTCCAACAATGTTTGGCACGTACTGAAGAGAGCTGCTGATGATGGTTTTCATCTGCCAATTTGCAAAGAATATACTACTGCCGAATCGGTCTCGAAGGAATGCCACTGATTTGACGAAGGAAACTGCCGCCATAGAACGCACCAATTCATGCAGGTGCCTCACACCGGGACAGCCTTGCCATGTGCGGATGTGACAATGCCACCCCGTCTACCGCCGACACGTGACCCGATGGCAAATTTTGACACCTCGACCAAGAGAGTGCGCTGTGAAATCGAAGCCATGGCCTCGGCTACTGTCCTGCAATACGGGCCCGACCAGAATCTTCCAACCAAACCGAGTCACCTCTGTGTGTGCTCCGGCATGCCCGAGCATCTGCGAAGGCTTTCTAGCTCCGTTTGCCAAAAACGGCACCCCTCCTGAACATCGCCAGCTGCTCACCTTTGTTCTTTTTTCTGGCGATGAATCTACCTTGTAGCTCGGCATAATGTTGCCCGAATCAAAATAGGTTATCCCCGACGGAATATACACTTCACAGGCAACCCAAACGTGTGGCTACGACCACCACCACCACACTACGTACTTCTCACCTGGTTCCTTAGTTCTTGGACCATTTGCCGCCGCGTTGTGCTATCGGAGTAACATTTTGTGCCGTTCAAGTGGCCCTTACCACATCACACATGTAGTTACTCTCGTAATCTATGAAACTGACGCGCTCACGCCGTCGCAGTCATCTCCTCATCAATGTCGCGACTTGTTCACGTCTCACGCCGGAACAGCTGGGCCCTTAGCCTTTTCGGTCGCTTGCACCGTGACGGTGCTTCAGTTGCCAAGGGTCACGTCACGGGTTCTTGCCTCTTTGCCGAAGACCTGAACCTCGGAGCTGAGATTAGCAGGGGTATCGGCTAAGGCGAACCCCTCCTCTACGGGTACATGGTAGTGCGCGGAGCGGGAGCTACGCCGGCAGAAAAATTGGAGAGGAAACGGAGGACGCTCGGAGGTGTTCGGAGACGCGCTGTCCCTGGGACCTTGGAACTGCCTCAGCTGCTGCTATCTTTATCGTGCTGTTTGTGAACAGTTCCTCCGCTGCAACGTCCTGATATAGTGCCCACGAAAAGAAATAGGGCAGCCTGGCTGGGGGAGCAAGTAAGGTGTAGAGGACACGTAACCACATGAAGGACGGCTGTGGGCTGCCGCCAAGATGGCGGCCAACTCGGTCGAGCTATGCGTTGGTGGTTATTTTGAAGATGGGAGTTTAAATGCCAGTAGGTTAATTGGCTATGAGTTATAGCTTTACCCCTGCGGATAAGGGAGTCGTACTTCGTTTTAAAACCTGCTTTCAGGCAGCTTATTGGAACCCTGTGCGGCTGCGGGAGTGGCTGCGTTAGCAGGGGCGTCATAAAATTTATTTTAAGCTGGGGTTCATGATTACGTGTTTCAGTGTCATAGTCAGTGTTATAGTTATTTTAGTGTATGCGTATGTGTAAGACACAGAGTACTGATCTTTTACCCTATGGGTGATGATCGCCAACAGCTCACTGGCACCGTTTAACTGCAGCGCATTATTTGGGAGCCTCAACCGCGTGATTGCTATATTGATAGGTTAATTTCTGGTTCGTCCGCAGGGCCCGCATTTCCGGTGTAGTACAAATAATAAAACTGTTTTTAATGCTTCGCAGACTTGTTTGTAATGTAATCGTACATTTGTAGTTCCCCTTGGAGGGATGTTGAAACGCCGTTTGCCGGCTTCGATGCTGGTCATTAGCCTGTAAGAAGTATTCATATTTTCCTTCAGGTCTATACATGTTTTGTAAAACTGCTGAGCACGAGGTCGCTGTTTCGATTCCCCGCCGCGGCGGCCGCTTTTCTGATGGAAGCGAAAAGCAAAAACGCCCGTGTGTGCGAGATTTCGGAGCACGTTAAAGATCCCCAGGTGGTCCAAATTATTCCGGAGCCCTCCACTACGGCGCGCCTCATCGCCTGCGTTGCGTCGGCGCGTTAAACCCTACAATCAATCAATCATGTTTTGTAAGCACCGAACCGCGAGCATACGCACAACAGCGAAAAGAAGTGAGAGAGTGAACTGAAGCAAGGTGTATATCCGGGCTAGTTGGTACTTCGTCGTCGAAATTCCCGTCAAGCGCCAATCACGACTTGAATAAAGATAAGGACAGGAAATAATAAGGACAGGAAAGAAGCGCGCTATCAACCGAGCTTTATTTCGCCCTGACGGTTGTGCTTGACGCTTGACCGAAATACCCGCGGTAAAAGAGTGAATATACTATCAAAACAGAAAATCGAAGCTGAGCAACTGAAACAGGCCTGTACTTTTATTGAAAGATGAAGCAAGAACAGAAGGAAAAGGAGGAAAAAAAAGGTTAAGCCGTTCATCCGTAATCTGGGTCGTCGTTACGAGAGGCGCACCAGAGGCGGAAGGAGGAGGAGGAGGAGGGGGAGGGCCAGGAGCTGCGCGGCGTACCTCCTCCGTGCTTGGAGAGCGTAGCGAAGGCGTACTCCGCCTCCGTGACTCCGGCGCTGTTGTGCGCCGTCATCTGGAGCGTGTACCAGGTGCCCGGCGCCAGGCCCGGGATCTCGAGCCGCTGCGGGTCCGCCCGCTGCCTGCTGCTCGCGGCGGCGGCCTGCTCAAGCGTTGTCCAGTCGGCGTCCTGGCGCCGCCGGTACTTCACGGTGAACTGGTGGATCGGGCAGCCGCCGCTGTGCCACGCGCCCAGGAGCACCACGGCCGAGCTCACGTTCGTATGCACCAGCGACTGCCGGTCCGGGGCCACGGGCGCTGCGCCACAAGCAGCAGCACTCTAATATCAGGCCGGCATGCAGAATATGTGCACGTCCACAAATACAATGCGTGTACCTAAACGTACGCAATAAGTTTACCCACACGATACAGCTGCGCATCATGAACGCGCTAGTGCAAAAGGTTGTGCGCGCGAGCATCTGTCACACTCAGCTTTATTTGGTACGCAAGTCCATTGCGACTGATATTAAAAGGAAGATATATTCACACCATCATTTGCAAACCTGGAGGAAACGAAATGGCTCTGATAGGGTAACTAAGGCGGATGCGGAGATGGTTATCCCTGCGTATCTCAGGGATAAAGAAGGTGGACGGCTGCTGGCTTTCTTGCTTGTCTTGTAATGTCATGCATTGCATATTTACTTGAGCAATGTATCGACTCCCAAGCCAGCCTGCAAAGAATTAATCCGCCATGACCAGCACCGGCGCACAGCTTTTCCCAACAAGCGTTCGACAGCGGAAGGCACACGTTCCACGTTACTGGACTCCCGGACACGAGGATATGACCGGAAATGAGCGGGAACATACGCTCCCCCTTACGTCTATTTACGGGGCACCTGACCAACTCCTCCCAACCTTAGCCTAGACGATGCTAAGCCGCCTTTCAGTCCGAACGCACACCCCGTGCCCACCATCTCACGCTGCAGCGCAAGGTATAGTCTGTCCTGCCCAACATATATCAAAGGAGTTGTGATCGGCCCACAATGTTGGCCCGCATGTCTAATCGTACACCTTCATCCAGGCGAGGCTGGCTGACCCCAGCGCAGCGACGTAGCTGCTGCTGGCGTCCAGAGCGAAGGAAGCCTTGGCCACAGCTTTCGTAGAATCCCCGGACTACGGGTGTTGGGAAATTGAAAAAAAAAAAAAAAAAAATACGCTCACACTAACGCGTAAGACTTGAAGGTAGCGAAGCTGTACGCAACATTTACGACCATCACGAAGGTTTCAGTCCACGATTGCAGACGATTTGCTTCGTCGCTGCCGCAACGACCTGTACTCCATCATTGATGCTGTAAGTGTGCGCTTGCTTCATTTTTTTTTTTTTGAAGTGATAATCATTGGACATCACCTTGGAGGGGAGTACGCTATGACGTGTCTTTATCGTCCCGAGCAAGTGTTGCCGCGATTACGGCGAACGCTGGAGTTTTTTTTTTTTTTTTGGCCAGTGTTGGCCAATCTCCTAAAGTGGGTATGCTTGGCGTGACATATGTGCGCCAGCGGCGCTGGGACGTCCCCGCGAGGCACGCACAGACGAGGGCTTGGCATTTTCGTGGATGTTTAACTCCAGGGCGGTTGCCGCAATTTCGGCCAATCCCCCTGCGTGGGTATGCTTGGCTTGACAAACGTGCGCAGTTGACACTGGGCGGTCGTCGCGAGGCACGCACACACGAGGGCTAGGCATTTTCTTGGTTTCGTTAACTGCCGGGCGGTCGCCGCGAGGGCCGCGCTCACGTGCGCGCGCTCGGTACTTTATTGGTATTTTTAACTGCGGACACACAAAAAAATACGATTGGATAAAGAGCTTTGGTGTAAAAACAATTCTTCAAAGAGAAGTTTATATCGCCAAAACCTTTTCGAACCACTAAATCTGATAACACACTTCATGCTTATCAAAATTTTTCAGCAAAAAAAAAAAAAAATGTTAGGAATATTCGAGGCAAAACATCAGTGCACAAACTGGTGCCCGCAGTGTTCTTCTAATTGAAAATAAATGTGTGTGTGATGTTTGAGATAGTAAATAAAAATAAGCGTTGAAATTAATATTTTCGCAAGGGCTGCGCGGGTCGATTAAAAATTTTAACCCGAATAATCGGCAGGTTTTAACGGGTAATTGCCGAATCCTCCCCTCAGCCGAGTGGAGGAGGGACTCAGAATACGGCCCTTAGTCTATGCGACGCTATAAAGCGGTGTGAGTGCCCGCTCGCAGTGTTTTGAACCGTGTATATTTGTATTAGCAATAGTCACTCTCCCGTATGTCTTAGCTATGACATTACGGCTTTCATCACTATAATCTGGGATCATACTTGCATCGTTTCCTGTTGTGACGTAAGACGGATCACTTGGACACCAGTATTATCCTCAACATGTTTGCGCACATGCTTTAACATCGTACTCTTGGTTCATTTTGCTCACATGGCTTCAGCCGATTAAATGGTTAAAAAATATAATTGCGTCTGAAGCATAATTGATTAATCGGAAGGTTACTCGATCAATCGCCCACCCGTTATTTCACCCCCCCCCCCCCCAAAAAAAAAAAAAAAAAAACCCAGCTCGCGCGAGCCTGGACCACGTCTCAGTGTTTCAAGCATGGCCACCGCGATCAGCTGCCGCCAGCTGACGCGGAGACCCTGTTAGAAGTTCAACTGTGACGAAATCATCCAGTAGATGGCACGAGAAGGGAAACGCGGGAAAATTGAATGGACTTTACCGAACCTCCTCCGTGTTTATCGTGGGAGGATGGAGAAGGAGTGGTGGGCGGGGAGAGAAGGGAGACGTTTACATGGTCGATGCGGCAGAAGGCTATCGTCTTTGGACGACGTCTGCAGCGAAGTGAGCTAATACGCGGCCAGTTTTTAGTTGCGGACGGCGACTGGGTCACGAACAGAACCTGAAGCGGACCCGTTTGCTGTAAGAGGCGGTGGTTGACTGTGACCCTCACCGGCCCCGTTGGTCTTGACGGTGACCACGTCGCTCGTGTCACCGGTGCCCGCTGCGTTGTAGCCGCGCACGGCGAACTGGTAGGCAGTGCCGCACTTGAGCTTGTCCAGCGTCAGCGTGCTCTGGTCTCCCGCCACGTGCGTCTCGTGCCACTCGCCGCCGACTTCCTTCTGGCGGACGTAGTAGCCTGCGTGCATAAGTTGTCCGTGGTCGGCTGCAATGTTCTCGGCGACTCTTGTCAGGATAACGCTCTCAAGAGACTGCTCGCAAAAACGTGTATTTTTAGCTTAACAATCGTATAGCATGCCAGGTTACAATATAAGTGGCATAACTGGCGAGGTAACGAAGGTATGGCCGTTTTTTCATCGCTGATAACTCTTGTTATAAAAGCAAGGAGAAGAAAACTGTTACTTATTATTATGTACGAAAATTCGGATTTATGCAGCACAGTCCGCCAGAAAACAAATACAAATAAATACAAACTTGCGCGATACAAACGTTTAGCCTATACGTTTGGCACCGCAAATGTGTACAGGCAATCCCGTGTTTCAGCTTTACCACAATGCACTAGAGCGACCAGTTAATGCTGCCGAAAAAGCAAATTCGGCGAACAACAGTAACGTGCATAGCACTGGACTAAAAAAAATGTGATCTGCGCTTTGGAACTGCGCAATGAAGAGCGTCAGTCTTTCGTTGTGTAATGCTAAACCACCGACAGAATGTTTTAGCCGAATCATACGCATGACATCGTCATTCGCTCACATTTTCTTGTTGACGGCATGAATTGGGCAATTGAGCGCGTTGCGGTGAAGCTGAACCGCATGATTGCCTCAGAGTGTATGGTTATACTAGTTTTCGCCGTTAGTATCCACCAAACGTTCCTGGTCAGCATTTGAACAGATGCTACGAACGCACGTCGCTACCTGTTGCTTCGAAAAATTGTTGGCTGGTTTGATCCTGCACATAAATGTCGGTAAGCACAAAACTGGAGTTGCTGAGTCGTTTGGCTCGAACTTGATGATGATCGTACCTGTCACTGGGTTCGGATCTCCAGGCGGGCGCTCCCACTTGAGCGACACTGAAGTGAACGAGGTCCCGTCCGCTTGGAGGTACGGTGCAGAAGGCGGGTCTGCGCATGGAATAAGTCGTCTGAGAGCCCTCAACGTACCGTAAGAACGCGAATCAACTTGAGAATGACAAGCGGCTAAGCGAAGTCATTTTATGAATGACGTTGTACATTCATTCATTTTACTGAGAAAAAAAAACTGCGGTATTATACGCCGTCACTATGCGGCTGTTTCAGTCTGGGATAGCGATGACGTCGACCGTGTGCAGGTAACCAATAATCTAGAAAGAGAGAGAGGGAGAGAGAGATAAATCAAACTTTATGAGTCTGGGATTAGGAGGGGGGCGGGGGGTAGTGGAGACCCGTAGGGCTGCCGCGACGTCCAGTTCCCGCGACATCACCATACAGCCGCCTGCCGCTGTGAAGAGCCAAACGAGCCTATGCGACTTTGTCACATGAACGAAAACGCTAAACAGGCACGCCTTGCGGCTTTGATACCCGGCTAGAATGGTTTAGAGGACAATAAAGTGGGCTTGGAAGGACAGATAAGGCAGGCGAACGCTTCACGCGGCCCACAGACGCTTCTGCATTCATTGGCCAGGTCTGCAACAACTGCTATCACATCCTAAAACAATCTAGCAGTGAAGATTCTGATTACTACATTCGGGCGCAAGTTACAGGAGCCATGAAGACAAAATACAAGTTTGTGTTATTCGAAAGATTTCGTGTTTTATAGTGACCCCAAGGCTTGTGTGAATGCATACGGTGCTTTATTCACTGAGAAATTAATTAATTTAAGGTAAACTTTTAATTTCCCCCCAAATCGTGCGTTTCCGCTGCGATGACATCACAGGAACCGACCGCTCTGCAGCCGATTGGGAAGCCTTATTTACCGTTAGTGAACCTAGATGGCGCCACCATACCGTGGCAAGTCGTTTTCTGCCCTTGGTTTGTTTTTGACCGTATTTAAACCTGGCTTGTTTTTGTTCAGGGAGAAAATAATCGTTTCGTGAAACATATTGCCCGCTCGACAAATATGGTCATGTAAGACACCGTTGCTTGCGTCAATCGGCCAGTGTCGTCTGAGACTACCCCAAAGCCCCGCAGTCCTGTGCAGCTATAAACCAAGCATGGTGCGCGCAGTACCAACAGACAGTACGCATCGGTACTTCTATGCTTACGTGTGCTTTCGTAACTTCCACTGTTTGTCCCACCATTCTTACGGCTTTAAAAAGAATCTGCCCTAAATTTAAGCGCAAATAGCTCGTTCGGCAAGCTTATAAGTTCTGCCTAATTTGCGTTTGCTTTTGCCGGCCTCCGCCAATCGCAGAGCTGGCTGGTATGACATCATAGGTTCTGTTGCGGGAAATGAGTTGGTGGGTCACACGGTCATTCCCTTTTTTCCTAATTATGTAGCTTATTTGAGTGAAGTTGACGTTAAAAATGGTGTCAGTATGATTCTAACGAGTCAATCTTTTGAATGAACCAAACTTGTGTTTTCTCTTCATGGCTCCTTTAACGACGGCGAAAGCTCCCGCAGTGTACCCCTCCGCTGAAGCGACAGTCGCGTGGCGTCAGCGCGGCCGCGCGCTTTGAAAAGAGATTGCGCGTGAGGCGTGGCATCGTATGCTTTTCTCACCTAGTCTGTTCGTCGTCGCTGCAGTAGCTAAGTCCAAGAAACACCGGAAACGACTCGCGCCACGTTCAGAATACTCGCAGTAACGCGCTCTTTGCGCCGCGCGATAGAAACACCCGCTAGCGGTGATGAGGTGCAGAGGCAACTTCCGTTGTTGTTCTTAATAGGTGACTGGTAAAAAGCGCAAAGGCTCATGGGTACGTCGTCTGCTCCCGCCACTTCCGGTTGGAGATCTCTCCTGCCATTCCGTACGCCAGTCGGCTTTCAGGCGCGTGTGTGCGTGTGGTTTATTTGTCACAGGGTGCTTACCTGTCAGATAAACCCCTAGTGGGGTCAATCGTTGTTAGTTATGGAATTCGCGACGCATGAGCGTTTTTTTCCCCGGTGAAAACAGATAAACAACAAGAACACACGCGCGTGAAACCGACGGCGTACGGGAGGCCAGGAGAGCTCCCGAACCGGAAGTGGCTGCACTCCGCGGGAGAAAACAATGTACGCATGAGCATTTGCGCTTTTTACCGGTCACCTATTTGTGCCCGAGTATGGAAGGCAGTCAGCAGCGTGTGGGCGGTGCTCCCGAGGAGCTGAGCGCGCACGAAGTAGTCCGGCTCTTTGCTCACCGCTGTCGAGGGTCTGGACGACCACCTCGTCGGACGGGGGTCCGGCGCCCTTGTTGTTGTATGCCTGCACGATGACGCTGTACTGGGTGAAGCGCGACAGCGACGTCAGCACGCACTCCTCGCGGCCCTCGGAGCCCAGCTCGAGCGTCTTGTAGATGTACGGGTCCGACGAGGCCGCCACGCGGTAGCCCACGTAGTAGCCCTTGATGGCGCCGAAGTGCAAATCCTTGCTCGGCGGCTGCGCCATGCATGCACGGGGAGTTGGCGTTGGTACTGCTCTCCTGCTTCGCTTCAACTCTACTATACTGCACTGATGTGGGTGGCCTAAAGTGGGGCTGATCAGCTGATCTCAGCAAAACTGTCAAGGCTACATTTACTAGCACATCGCTTGCGCTTTAGACCCGCCAAATGTGATGGGACGTAGGCGGATTTTGTTCAGTTCGTATACGAGGCCCATGTAAGAGCCAAGTGCGTCTTTCTAGGGTCTGGCGACATTACGTCGTAACCGCTCCGTTTGAGTGTACTTTCGAAAGAGTCAAGAAGTGCGCGACGAACAAATTTTTGGAGGGAAATACACCATAGACATTTTTGTTGCACGGGGAGAACGTTAGATGTCCTAGCTTACCGACGTATAACTTGTATCCTGGAGGTCGGTCTCAAGTGTGTGAATTTTTGCGAGTTCGAAATGTTGGCAAAGGCAACTGGGGCGTCCGGGCTCTTCCGGTGGAGCTTCTAGAGTTTCTATTTATGCTACACTGCTCTATTTTATTAGTTGATAATTTCGTTCCTTGGCTCTACTAAAGCCGGAGACAAAATATATCGTTAAGCTGCTGCTAAAAGCACTTCACGTTGATACGCCTTACCCTAAATCGCCACATTTACTTAAAAAAATGTCAGCCCCTAGAATTCGCATACATGAGAGACATTTCTTGTCCGTAGTTTCTTACCTTCCACGTTATCTTCAGTGACTGCGAGCTCATAGGCTGGGCTCTGACTTTGGTGGGTGGGCCGCCGGGCGCTGCGAGGATCGATCAAAAGGAAAAGAAGGGGAATTGATCAAGGCGTCAGGAAATAATTATTAGTGAGAAATAATTTGGAGAGCGTAAAAATTTAAACTAAGAACCCCCATTCTGGCGACGTTCTATGGAGAAATGTGTGGCATTGTGCGTCCAGATATATTTTGCTTTTAGGAGCTGTACGTGGATAGCGGTGATATGGAAAGCAACGTTCCACCTTTTAGGCAACCGGAGGCTCCGTGGTGTAGGGTTCCGAGCACCAGCTAGCGAAACTAAGTAGCCCCGTGAGGCGTACGTGTGACACTTCCGTACCTTCCTCGGTTGTGGTGGCCTTGACCGCGTGGCTGGCGTCGCTGCGGCCCAGCCTGTTCTCGGCGAACACCCTGAAGTGGTAGGTCATGGCGGGCTTGAGACCCCGCACGATGCCCGTCGTCTCCGTGGCCGACGTGCTCAGGTTGATCATCTTGGCGTGCCACTTGGCTGCGCGCGCGGTGAAGGAGCGGAATGAAACGGAGGTGGCTTATGGCAGGGCGGCATGCGGCGAGCTTTAAAATTGTGCAGGCTCCTCAAATACAGCGGTACGACTTACGAATCAAGAGACATCAGTCGTTTACTTGGGGCTTACAAAAGCAAATGTGTGATAAAATCCACCAGACCACCAACAATGTGTTGCGTAGTCACCAAAAAAAGTAAATTTCAGTGGCCGCACACGAAAATGTGTTTCATCTGGCTAAGGTAGTTCTAAAAAAATGTTAATGCCACTAAATATAGAAAAAATAAAGAATTAAAAAGGACGAATTAATTTAAATATCGATATCCGAACCCAGGATCACGCTGCCAGAAGTACCCGTTTGTAAAAAGGGTCTTGTAACTCGCAATAGGTGAAATTAGTGATGCCACAGGTGTCACAAGGCCTTGTCACTGTCTGCAAAGAGCCCTCGTCGCCACACAAGTCTTCAGGTACCAAGCGCAGCGATTACGCAACAGACGAGAAGGTCACTGAGCATCCGTTTGTCCCGTGTCCCGTTGTTCGTTTCTTAATGTTGAGCTTCATACCACGGGATCACACCTCAAACAAGCCCGGAAACTATGTTTGTATCATGAGTTATGGTCATGTGCCTTAAAATGTACAAATAAATTAAAAAAAAACCCCACAAAACATCGCTGGTTACGACTACGGGGATGGCAGTGCATGCATTACAAACACAACCCTCCACGAAGGCAGCAGGAGAATGCGTCTCCTTAGCCCAGTTGGAAAAACACTCCAAGAGAAATGCAGAAGCTTTTGCAGGCTTGTTTGTGTACATCAAAATGTTAACTCCAAAACTTCCCGGAAATCAAGTGCATTTTTTGTCGTCGTTGATCAAAGGCTTCTTCTCTACATATTTAGCTGCTTAGTTTCCTGATCTTTCAATTACGGTTATCTAAAAAAATATTGTCTAGAGAACAAAAAACATTTTTTGTTGCCGCAGTAGGCTTTCAACGGGACTGCCTTCGTACATTGTGCAAACAGTAAAATTGCAAACGCTGACAAAATGTTACATATTTCAATCTAAATATAATACAATTATATAATCAAAGGGCAGTGTTATGCATGCAGTGTAATCTTTAGGTGGTTTATTTAGTAAGGTGACATTGGTTACGAAAACATCTTGAGCCGTTGCTATATCCAGTGGACACTCAGCACTGAATAGCGCATTAAGAATTTAAATTAAAAAGTAACCACCCAACCTAATATAAACTTTTCCCTTCTTTGTAAAATACACTTAAGGTTATAAACATAGTCCACACGTGATTGTTGTTACATATATTTGGCATAATAACAGCAGCCGCAACATTTTTTCTATATTGTCGGAGGAGAAAAAATTCACATGAAACAGCCAATGAACGTATGAAGTTTTACCAGACCATTGTTCAGATTAGTATCATCAAAGCCCATGTTTTTTGTTCTCGCCTGTTCGAACCCACGTTTGACATTTTTCCATGCCATCAGCTAAAACCTCACCATTATAGGGTAAAGCCCTATCCTTACCGCCATAAGCATGCATGCATTGTCATCCTCATTCGGGAACTTCAAAACGCAGGGCGTTAAATAGGTCGCCATTTCAAGCGTGCTATCGCTAGATTACGTGTTCTTTTCTTTCCTTGTTCTCATGTGATTTCTCGCCGCCATTCAAGGGAGCATTGACGTAGTTTTTTGCGTGTGACGTAGCCTCCATGTCGCAACTGGCGCAGAAGCC
The DNA here is from genome assembly GCA_013339765.2 of Haemaphysalis longicornis. Taxonomy (NCBI): domain Eukaryota; kingdom Metazoa; phylum Arthropoda; class Arachnida; order Ixodida; family Ixodidae; genus Haemaphysalis; species Haemaphysalis longicornis. The sequence continues at coordinate 108,095,175 of CM023451.1, read as the reverse complement.
TATGGCGCCGCTATCGGCAGGTTCCATAAAATGCTGCGGCAAATCAGCGCTTCCAGCTCTGAGGGAAGCCACCGGGGGTTTAGGCGGTTCGGGTGGCATCTATGCGAGTGACATTGCGGCACGGCGTATCTGTGTAGAGACGAATGTCGATCGTCGTCCTTCATTCACATGAACTTAGCTGAGTTTATTGATATATTGTTATTGAGTTTATTGAGTTTATTGACATGAATAACGCTGAAAAGCGCGGAGAGTCTTCTGCAGGCGGAAACGCTACGCGCGCGACCACCGCGGCAAGCATCTGCCTGGACGGTGGGTTGTCCACCTTGCACGATTTGTCGCCGCAACGTACTTGTCGCCGCCAGCCATAGAATGACTATTGCTGAAAATCAGTTTAAAAATGAGTGAAAGAGGATGATAGTGTGGTGAAAGATTTCGCTGAGGATCATCGTCGGCGCGGCTTCATAAGGCGGTGACTGAATAACTGCGGCGGTTTCTGCGCGACCCGGGCTCAGGGGGACCGGTTCGTCGCGACAGCGACGCATACAAGAAACGCCAGTCGTTGGTGGAAATCTTGAAATATTGTCGTGAGCGAGCATGCTGTGTTTGCCCCCCACTTCCCCAGCCCCCCAATCTGGCCTTGAAACGCTCGTTTCCCCTGACGTGCCGACGCTACCACGGGCGACGCGAAAAGCAGTGCCGCGCAGCCAGTAGTAGGTGGAGCATGCGCGCCGGCTACTAAAAGCATGACGAACCGCCGAGCGGAGCCCATGGCTGATCGGCTGATCAGCTGATCAACTGTGGGGGGCTACGATCTTATCAGCTTGTAGCACCCATAGTGCTTTGAGGCGCGAGGGAAGAGCGAAAGATCCAGGCCTTATTGCTTTCACAAATCTACGTAGGGCCCCTTAAAAGACTACTGACGAGCGTCTTACATCCATCATCCTTGTACTGCACGGTGTAGTGCGTGATGGCGCTGTTGCCACTGTAGGGGGCCGTCCACTCCAGCTTCACACTCCTGCTGCTCGTCTCTGCGACTTTCAAGTCTTGCGGAGAGTCTGGAGGCTCTGAAATCCCAAGTGCGCAACAAAGTGAGTTAAAAAAATTGCCGTAAAACAAGATTTTCAAACAGCTGGGTGAATCAACAATAGAGTATTTTAGTGCGCATGCATGCACGCACGCAAATTTTAAGGGATTAGTACCGTTCGTACCAGACGTTATCTTTGAAGGCAAGTCACACCCAAAGCGAGTCAAGTGAGTTAGACTATACCAGGTTTTTCAGGGCTGCTCGAAAGGTAATTTAAATATCCAACAATCTCGCGAGTCAACTACCCTTCGCACGTGGAAATCACGAGATACAGCATTAGTGACAAATGGCAGCGATATGAAAAAAATCTTTAATCCTGCCTCTAAAGCGTGCTTTGCCACTATAAGATGCACTTTACAACAAAACCAACCCTCCAGAAGAAATAACTGTAAAAATCGGTAAAGTTGTGAGCATCGCCCCGCACGGGAGTACGCACTCACGCACGCACAAGAATGGAGATCTGGTACCCTTCCCGCCTTTCCCCTTTACCCACCCCACCCGTATCCCACGTGAGTATATGGCTATCGTGTATGTAGCTATCGTACTGACGCGACATATAGTTCTTTGGACGGGAAGTCTCGTTCACGTGATGCAGGGGCCAGTTCACCGCTGTTTCGCCTCAAATATCGTATCTCGGTGGCCCAGGAAAATACGTGGTGCGACGCACACTCAGAGTGTCCTTAAGGCGGTCAATAAGCTGGTTTCAGTGGTCGGTAAACTGCACTGCACAAACAGCAGTGAAGGCTCACAGCTCTCTCCTAAATTTGGGCGCCGACAGATTCTCCCGTCCTTCCCCTTCTTAGGGAAAGAACAGAGATTTTGGCGGCACAAAAACTCCGCTTTTCAACTACTACTGACAACGACATTGCTTCGTGGGTTATTTGCCATGGCATGATGACACCCACCATAGCAGTACCAGAGTCCTTCAATGCTTTTCTGGTCACGAAACTTCTCCGTAACGCTATGGGAGAGCTTCATATGGGGACCAACGCTCCCGCGCGGTTGGCGCTACGAGTCTGGTGAAGGCGGGCTTGGACGGCGGCGGCCGTATTGCCGTGCGTTGGAGCGCGAGTGTTTGTTGTGTGATATAGCTTTCTGAACTCATCACGATGGGCAAACTATGTGAACAACCGTGCCTCTGACGTGCTGTGTACCTGGTTGCCGCTCTGGCTATCGGAATACAACGGAAAAGGCTTCGTTGTTCTGCCTCCAAAGCGACCGCGAACAACGCGACAGGTGGGAAGCGAGCCATTCCACGACAGGAGAAGGACGCTTTCAGCTTCGAGTGGAAGGCCGTTTCGTGTGTTCGGGAAAATATTTCACCCCACGGACATTATTCGAGCCGATGAGTTCAAAATAAGTGAACAACCTGTGCTTCTGCAGCGAGAAGCTCAAGCTCCGCGTTGCCTCGGATATTTGAAAACCTGCCGGCGTATCTTACGAAGCCCAAGCCACGATCGCGCTCACAACGAGAAAATCCGTCTGCTAAACGTCGTCGCGTTTCGTCGCCGCGTTTCGTCGCCGCACAAAGATCGGACTGCAGCTACTGTGATTTTAGTTATCCAACCAGATATTTTGAATTTGGAAAGCGGAGCATGGCTATCTTTGCCTGCATATATTTTTTTTTACTTGCCCGCCGCGCTTGCCCAGGGGCTAAGGCGTTGTGCTGATAAGCCCAAGGACGCGGGTTCCCAGCCGCTTTTCTGATGGAGGAGGAAAGAGAAAACGCTTGTGTGTTCGAGATTTCGGCGCAAGTTAAAGATGCCTGAGTGGTTCAATTAATCCGGAGCGCTACACTACGGCGCGCGCCCCATTGCCTGTGTAGCGTCGGCACGTTAAACATCATAATCAATCAATCAATGTTTTTTAACTTGCCGTTTGGGTGGGAGGGGTGTGACAGGCACTGAGCGGGCGAATTTTTATCTGTTGACACCCTATGCCGATGAGAACAGCCGAGAAAGTAGCTCAAAACTGTAGCATTTACTCCTACCCTGGCCCCTCCGCGAGCCCATTATTCTGCTTTCATTTCGTGAGCGTTTTTTTCCCTGCTGTCCACGCTAACTTTCCGAATCTCTATTATAGTTTTACATTATTAGCGCGCTATAAAATAGCGCAAACAGCGCTAACCCAACGTGCTGTACGTTTGCACACCTATTTGCTCAGCGCAGCATGTCGCGCCCAGGGGTGAATGCAGATTTAATTCTGGCGCTAGTTCACTCAAATCATGCAGGCGGCTGCAAAGGCTAGTCAGTAATTGAAAACGCCAGATGACCGCCTTTTCGAAGCGAGAATGTAGCGGTGCTTGCCGGAATGAACGAACACTGCAACATATGCGCCTCAGTAACACCCGTGGTCTCGCCTCAGTTTCACAGCTGAGCTACGGGACAACAAATGACTCAAAAACAACTGACTGACTCAAAAGCTGACTCAAAAACTTCGCCCGCATTTTTACTGGTGGAAATGAAGAGCAGATGAAAGTAGGCGCGTGCCGGCGGAGAAACAGCCGGCCAGGAAGCGTCGTCGACCGCCGGCGAAGCCTTCACGTTAACACGGGCGATCCTAGCGGCAGCTTTTGTCCCTGAATGAAACTTCGGCCGGAGTTTCGTGACCAGAAAAGCATTGAAGGACTCTGGCAGTACTATAGTCCTTACAGACAACATTAACCTAAGAGTGGGTTGCACGAACTCTAGTAGCACTGTGATGCTCACGTGTGGCCAGCAGAACCCACACCCTAATTTCTTCATGATGGTGTCATGTGATTTGATCAGAAGTTACGTGCCTACGAAATATAGAAACTCGAATGACGTGACAAAAAATACTCATTCGTTGTATTTATTTTACCCGTATTTATTCAAACATATACTTCTTTAATAACTGTATTTTCGTTTGTACGCCCGCTGGGTGCGGGAACCGAGAACGAAACCCTGCATCCGCCGCGGTGGCTCAGCGGATAAGGCGTTGTGTTGCTCAGCACGAGGACGCGGGTTCGATTCCCGGCCGCGGCGGCCGCTTTTCTGATGGAGGCAAAAAGCGAAAACGCCCGTGTGTACGAGATTTCGGCGCACGTTAAAAATCCGCAGGTCAAAATTAATCCGGAGTCCTCCAATACGGCGCGCCTCATCGCCTGCGTTACGTCGACACGTTAAGTCCTACAATCAATCAATCAATCAATCAATCAATCAATCAATCAATCAATCAATCAATCAATCAATCAATCAATCAATCAATCAATCAATCAATCAATCAATCAATCAATCAATCAGAGCTACAGCCTTGAATATCTCATCGACACATCCACCGCACCACGTTGCCTGTGTGCAGAGTTCGCACTCGCTCACACGAGCATAAATTTTCAACTAACAATAAAAAATATGCACATTTTAAAAAAAAAAAAAAAAACCCGACGCTTGGTGCCTATGCGGTAGCACACGCAGAGTGTCTTTAAGACAGGAGGCAGACAGGCCGGAACTACTCAAAATGGTGAAAGCGGAAGAAAAATAAACAAGTTTGATTGTATTAGTTTGTGGAGTTCCTGCTCTTTTCTTCAAAAAAAGAAATGACTGTTTTCGTTTTTTTTTTCAGCCGTCCCAGTCTTAGAATGCTCTCGGAATTTCGTCCGGATAGCGTATGGAGTGAAGTCTGTTCACAAAAACTCGGCGCACAAAGTCCGATGAACGACGCGAGTGATTGATGACTGAGTCAGTCGATGGGAAATAAATGTCCCCACCAGGAATGATAAATGTCGTGGCATCCCCAGGCGGCATTCATCCTGTCTGTTTGTTTCTGCTCGAGTGCGTGCGCTTTGTAGCACTTGCTCTTACCCATCCGAGGGCTCTAAAAAAGCAAAATTAGGCACCGCCGTGAGTTCGACAGAATGTAGAGATTGTTTGGTTGTGCTTGTCGGGAGACAGAATGCATCAGTTGCCTTTTTTTGTCTTGTGGCAAGAAAAGTTCAGAAGATTCAGAAAAGGAGATGGCTTCCCATAGTTCTGGTCTAACTTCACAACCACTATGAACATTGATATCCTACCTGCTTCGAGGGCAGTATCAATTTTCACTTAAATTGGTAGCATTGTCAGTAATTGTTCATTAGCTACCCTGTCGGCTATTTGAGACATTATGCGTTGCTTAAAAAGAAGCGCACACGGAAAAGAAACGACACGCACGAAAACAGCGTCTGTTTATTGTGTTGTGTCTGTTTCGTTCCTTTGCTTCTTCGGGCTGTTTTATTCCGTCTCTAAGTGTTTTCCTTCATTACATATACAAACAACACTGACATACACATAAATACATCAAAAAATGGAGGGGAACTGAGTCATTCCTGCCGCTGAATCGGTAGAGCGCCGGACGTGTTATTCGAAGGTCGTGTGTCCGGATCCAACCTGGAGCGCAAAAAGTTTCACTACCATATTTTTTCTTTACAGTTCTGAAATTCTATTTTTTTTTTCAGGAAGAAAAAGAGACAAAATACTTTCCGTATGCATTGATTGACATTCTTGGCTGTTGGCTGTCCTTACTGTGTTCAGTCTACAAGCTCCCCATCACAGTTGCCGTATGCGAGAGAGAAAAAGAGGCGGAAAAAGCCAAAGGAATGCAGACGAAACCGCTCAGCCACGCTGAATTCTGGGGAGCCCATGTAGTCGTGTCGAGAAGGAAATTGTCCCTGTGCTCATGTGCGTTCGTAGCATATTGGTGCGCCTTGCGCCCTGCCAGTTTGGTTGTAAGTTTCTAAAAAGTGAGTAGCTGTGTAGCCTGTTGGCATAAAAGTTGCTTTTTATGTTCAAGAAGAAAACAGCATCACTTCAGATGAGTGCTTAAATTATGAAATCTAAGGTTCGGCGAAATCTCGTCTATTGGGGTAAAAGCTTCATAGTTAAAAACTTGCGGTCACCAATTATACTTTAATGCACTGTTTCAACTTCATTGATTGTCACACAAATGTGTGAACATTAAATCGCGAACTTGTTGGGACTGATCATCAACTTGTCAAGGATATTATCGAAATTTCTCTTTGGTTGTTTAACGCTGCCATCAAGCGCAGCACGAGATAATGAGCTTCCGGCTTTCTCTTGCGGCTTTCTCGTTAGCTTAGAACAGATGCGCTGGGTACCTTGTATTATCAGCTGGATGTTTGTGTCGTCTTGGCCGTAGTTGTTAGTTGCCACGCAGGTGAAGAGAGCAGAGTCGCGGCGATCCGTCTGGCGAATTATAACCTCGGACGTGATTCCAGTCGCCTGTACAGTCTCCACGAGCTCGTACCTAGAAAACAAGGTTCAAACAACTTCCTTAGAGGTAGCGTTTTGATAAATTGTTCTTTTTCAGGTGGAAGATAAGTCCAGTGTTACTACAACGTATCTCAAATATAGTACACCGGCTATGTCTAAAGTGACTTCTAAATCACGCGCAGTTGCTCGCGCGTACATAAAGCGCGCGGAACGCTCTATAGCAAAACTACCCCGCACGGCTATTGATTTCCTTGAACTACATGACAAAAAGACGTGTTTTCTTCAGTGCGCTCCATGCATTTAGCAGGGCCGTTTATGTTGCGTTGCTTAAAACACAGGCAACATCTCACGTTGTGCCGGTGAGCTCGGTACGGTCTACAACACTCATTAGTATTCAGGCAATAGTATCGCCAAAATAGTGAGAAAAATTGCATCGGGAGTAAAGAGATTTGTGGGAAAGTTTCCCCGGGAAAAAAGGTTTTGGCGGGTTTCAAAGCGTGAAAAACTCCCGGGGTTTGGGGGCCCGGGCTCAGGGGCCCGGGTAACGCGCGCTAAGCACCGTGGGGTGGAAAAAATTTCGTGCGACAGCGGTTTCCCCAAACCCCACCCCGCCCAAATTTGGCCTACGCCTTTTGACGTGCCGACGCTACCACGGGCGACGCGAAAAGCAGTGCCGCGCAGCCAGTAGTAGGTGGAGCATGCGCGCCGGCTACTAAAAGCATGACGAACCGCCGAGCGGAGCCCATGGCTGGTCGGCTGATCAGCTGATCAACTGTGGGGGACTACGATCTTATCAGCTTGTAGCACCCATAGTGCTTTGAGGCGCGAGGAAAGAGCGAAAGCTCCAGGCCTTTTTGCTTTCGAAACTCTATGTAGGTCCCCTTTAAAGATGACTGACGAGCCTCTTACATCCGTCATCCTTGTACTGTACAGTGTAGTGCGTGATGGCGCTGTTGCCGCTGTAAGGGGCCGTCCACTCCAGCTTCACACTCCTGCTGCTCGTCTCTGCGACTTTCAAATCTTGCGGAGAGTCTGGCGGCTCTGAAATCCCAAGTGCGCAACAAAGTGAGTTAAAAATGCCGCAAAGCAACATTTTTGAACAGCTGGGCGAATCAAAAATACAGTATTTTAGTGCGCATGCATGCACGCATGCTAATTTTAAGGAATTTGTATTGTTCGTACCAGACGTTATCTTTGAACGCAAGTCACCCCCAAAGCGACTCAAGTGAGTTAAACTACACCAGGCTTTTCAGGGCTGCTCTAAAGGTAATTTAAATAGCCAACGTTCTTAGCAGCCAGCTAGCCTCCGTACGTGGAAATCAAATGCGACAGGTAAAGCTATCCAGGTTCATTACGAGATACAGCATTAGTGACAAATGGCAGCGACATGTAATAAATATTCAATCCTGCCTGTAAAGCGTGCTTTGTTACAATAATACAAACTTCGCCACAAAACCAACACTCTAGGGAAAATAACTGTAAAAAATTACGCCATCTTCCCGCGAGGGAACCCTGATGTGATGCGACGCATCGGGGGAGGGGGGGGGGGGGTTCCAATTGGCGGTTTATTGGGTTGATTCTCTAAATCGCCGTGAAACTTGTTGTGAACGCGTATGATGCATTTCCATCAAATGCAAGGTCAAGCACGGAGGTATCGTCAGCAAAGTCAAGTCAAGGGCGAGAGCGAACGATTGACTGATCCGGCGCCGTGCGCTCCACCGCTTATATCCGCTTTTGAAAGGAGAGGAGCCGGGGGGAGAGTCGCGCGCATGCGCACGCTTGCGCGCCGGAGCAGACGCGCGTAGGAGAAGCGCGCGCACCAGCAGCTGTATGATAATGAGACGGAGCGATGAGCGCTGCGCACAGCTGTCGGAGAGAAGAACGGAGGAGAGTTGCACATGTGCAGTGAGCATGCGGACAGCGCCGCGACAACGACGCTGGAGGGACATACCCGCGAGCAAGAGATGCGTCGCATCTAAAACAGGTAACGTTGTGAGCATCTCCCCGCACGGACGCACGCACGCACGCACACACAAGAACGGGCATCTGGTACCCAATTAACCCGTATACCACGTGAGTATGTGGCTATAGTGTATGTAGCTACCGTACTGACGCGACATATAGTTCTTTGGGTGGGAACCCTCGTTCACGTGATGCAGGAGCCAGTTCACTACTGTTTCGCCGCAAATATCGTAGGTCGGTGGCCCAGGAATATACGTGGTGCGACGCAGAAACTGGTTTCACTGGTCGGTAAGCTGCGCTGCACAAACACCAGCGAAGGCTCACCGCTCTCTCCTAAATTTGGGCGCCGGCAGATTCTCCCTCCCGTCCCCTTCTTAGGGAAAGAACAGAGATTTTGGCGGCACAAAAACTCCGCTTTTCAACTAGTACTGACAACGACATGCTTTGTGGGTTATTTGCCATGGCATGATTCCACCCACTATAGCAGTACTATAGTCCTTGCAGATAACATTAACCTAATTATTTGGGCTGCACGAGCTCTAGTAGCACTGCGATGCTCACGTGTGGTCAGCAGAACCCGGAGCCGCATTTCTTTACAATGGTCTCATATGCTTTGATCAGAAGTTACGTTCCCATAAAATATACAAACCCGAATGACGTGACAAAAATTACTCATTCGTTGTATTTATGTTGTCCGTATTTATTTAAACATATACTTCGTTAATAACTGTATTTTCGTTTCTACTCACGCTAGGTGCGGGAACCGAGAACGAAACCCTGCACCCGCCGCGGTGGCTCCGTGGCTAAGGCGTTGTGCTGCTGAGCACGAGGACGCAGATTCGAATCCCGGCCGCAGCGGCCGCTTTTCTGATGGAGGTGAACAGCAAGAACGCCCGTGTGTGCGATATTTCGGCTCATGTTAAAGATACCCAAGTAATCAACATTAATCCGGAGCTCTCCACTACGGCGCGCCTCATCGGCTGCGTCGCGTCGACACGTTAAACCCTACAATCAATCAATCAATCGATCGATCAATCAATCAATCAATCAATCAATCAATCAATCAATCAATCAATCAATCAATCAATCAATCAATCAATCAATCAATCAATCAATCAATCAATCAATCAATCAGAACGACAGCCTTGAATGTTTCATCGACACATCTCCCGCACCACGTTGCCTGTGTGCAGAGTTCGCACTTGCTCACACGTGCATAAATTTTCAGACATTTTTGAGTGGCCAACCAAAATAAACAATAAAAAATAAAACACATTGAACCAACGCTTGGTGCCTACGCAGTAGCACACACAGAGTGTCCTTAAGACAGGAAGCATACGGGCCGGAACTACACTCAAAACGGTGAAAGCCGAAGAAAAATAAACAAGTTTGATTGTGTTAGTTTCTGGAGTTCCTGCTCTCTACTTTAAAAGAGAAATGACTGTTTTCGTTTTTTTCAGCCGTCCCAGTCTTAGAATGCTCTCGGCATTTCGTTCGGCTAGCGTATGGAGTGAAGTCTGTTCACAGAAACTTGGCGCACAAAGTCCGATGAACGGCGCGAGTGATTGATGACTGAGTCAGTCGATGGGAAATAAATGTCCCCACCAGGAATGATAAATGTCGTAGCAGCCCCAGGCAGCATTCATCCTGTCTGTTTCTGCTCGAGTGCCTGCGCTTTGTAGCACTTGCTCTTACCATCCGAGTGCACTAAAAAAGCAAAATTAGGCATCGCTGTGAGTTCGACAGAACGTAGAGGTTGTTTGTTGTGGTTGTCGGGATACAGAATGCATCAATTGCCTTTTTTTTTGTCTTCTGGCAAGAAAAGTTCACGTCCCAAAGTTCAGAAGATTCAGAGAAGGAGATGGCTTCCCATAGTTCTGGTCTAACTTCACAACCACTGTATGAACATTGATACCCTACCTTCTTCGAGGGCGGTCTCAATTTTCACCTAATTGGTAGGATTGTTAGCAATTGTTCTTTAGCTACACTGTTGGCTATTTGAGACATTATGCGTAAAAAGAAGCGCACACGGAAACGAAATGACACGCATGAAAGCAGCGTCTGCTTATCATCGTGTTGTGTCTGCCTCGTTCCTTTGCTTCTTTGGGCTATTTTATTCCGTCTGAGTGTTTTCCTTCATTACATATACGAAGAACAATGACATACACATAAATACACCCAAAATGGAGGGGAGCTGAGTCATTACTGCCGCTGAATCGGTAGAGCGCCGGACGTGTTATTCAAACGTCGTGTGTCCTGATCCAACCCGGAGCTCAAAAAGTTTCACTACCATATTTTTGCTTCACAGTTCTGAAATTATTTTGTTTTTCAGGATGAAAACGAGACAAACTACTTTCCATACGCCCTGATTGACATTCTTGGCTGTTGGATTTTTTATTATGTCCACTCTACAAGCGTTTCATCGCAGTTGCCGTATTCGAGAGGGAAATAGGGAGAGAAAAAGCCAAAGGAACGCAGACGAAACCGCTAAGCCGTGCTGAATTCTGGAAAGCCCATGTAGTCGTCGTCGAGAAGGAAATTGTCCCTGTTCTCATGTGCGTTCCTAGCATATTAGTGCGCCTTGTGCCCTGACAATTTGGTTGGTGGTAAGTTTCTAAAAAAATGAGTAGCTGTGTCGCCTGCAATCATAAAAGTTGCTTTTTATGTTTAAAAAAATAAACGGCATTACTTCGAATTAATGCTCAAAGTATACCTTAAATGCTCTGTTTCAACTTAATTGATTGTAACAGGGATGTTAGAACATTAAATCACGAACTTGTCGGGACTGATCATCAATTTGTCTAGAATATTATCGAAATTTCTCTTTGGTTGCTTAGCGCTGCCATCAAGCGGAGCACGAGTTAATACATGCGGCTTTCTCGTTAGCTAGGAACAGATGCGCTGGGTACCTTGGATTATCAGCTGGATGTTTGTGTCGTCCTGGCCGTAGTTGTTAGTTGCCACGCAGGTGAAGAGAGCGGAGTCGCGGCGATCCGTCTGGCGAATTATAACCTCGGACGTGATTCCAGTCGCCTGTACAGTCTCCACGAGCTCGTACCTAGAAAACAAGGGGAAAACAGCTTCCTTAAAAGCAGTGTTTTGATAAATTGTTCTTTTTCAGGTGGAAGATAAGTCCAGTGTTACTACTTATCTCAACTATATTACACCGGCTATGTCTAAAGTGACTTCTAGAACGCACGCCATTGCTCGTGCGTACATAAAGCGCGCGGTATGCTCTTTAGCAGGACTACCCCGCACGGCTATTTATTTCCTTGAATTACATGACAAAAAGGCCTTTTTTTCTTCAGTGCGCTTCATGCATTTAGCAGGGCCGTTTATGTTGCATTGCTTAGGACACAGGCAACATTTCACGTTGTGCCGGTGAGCTCGGTACGGTCTACAACACTCATTAGTATCCAGGCAATAGTATCGTGAAAATAGTGAGAAAAAATTATATCGAACTTGATTTTTAGTAGGTTGGGATTCTAATGCGTACTCGCTGTTGAGCTCTCTCTGTATGCTAAACGGACCTTGTGTGAACTTCTAAACACCAATGGGCGCCGTCAGTCATGCTGATCACGCACAGCCGTTAGGTCGTTAAACGAGAAAAACGATTAGCAAATTATTTTTTTGTTTAACGGTGGTGGCTTAGTGGTTACGACGTTACAGGGACAAGCAGTTTGAAAAAAAAAATTGGGCTGTCGAGTTATTGGTATCAATTTTTACTTGTTTGCTGTGCACTGGCTTGAAATGCTTACCTCGGGTCCTGTTTCGGGTTGACTACTTGCTTGTCCTTCATCCACGAAACGCCCATAGGCTTGTCGCCGATTGCGTCGCACTTGAGTCTCGTGGTCTGTCCTTTCCTTACCATTTCAGCGGCGAACTTCGTCTTGAAGTGGGCAGCAACTGCACGCGCAGAAAGGGAAGGTGTGGCAGCCTCAGTGTGAAAACCGGTGAGTCGATGAACAGAGGTCGCTAGGAATGCACACGTCGTCGCGGTACAAAGATGTTTTCATCACAGAGATCGAAGCTTTCACAAAACCCGCTTGATGTGCGCCCTAATATACTCAAACCAACCTAAAAAGCAACAAATATGATTTATCTAGCGTATTCGGCTAAAAAGTATCATTCTCTGGTTAGCCTTCTTCTTAGGACTATTTCAGGCATTGCTTCAAGCACCAAGACTTCGGATTGCTTTACAAAAACAGCATGCAAACAACTGCTGTGCGGTAGATTTGTCTGAATAACTCCAAATATTTTCGACTGCCGCAATGCTACTTCTGGGGGAGAGCGAAAAAAAGAAGACCTCGTATCCGCTCATTTTGCTGCAAATCGCGTCGCGTCGAAAAACGATAGCCTTCTGCCACCTCAGCCTCTCTCTTTACCCCGCCCAGCTCTCATGCTCTTCCTCTCCCTTTCGATCCTCTCATAGCAAACACGAAGGTTTACTAAAGTCAATTCAATTTTTTTCTGATGATGATGATGATGATGATTAGTGGCTCTCTCTTTGAATAGGGGCGTCGGTTGTTAGCAACGGACTTGCCTGTTTTACATCACTTTTATATTCCTTAAGAGCCAAATAAAGCTTCGCTTTAAAAAGTATGAAGGTCGCGCGACAAATACGCACTGTGGACGGCGACCTTGACAACCTTGCTGAGTCCCTGGCCGATCCCGTTGGTGGCCTGGCAGAGGAAGAAGCCCGCGTCCTCCTCCTTGGCGTCATTGATCGCCAACGAGCCGTTCTCGAAGACTTGGACGTGGGCGCTGCTCATCACGGGCTTGAAGTCGCGTGCCGCGTCACCTGCGATCGCGCACACGTGCATCCTGGCTATCGCGTGGCCAATGAGCGCCAATTTGAAGAGGCCAGTAACGAGAACAACAGGAACAGGAAGAAAATGACGAGGAAGAGGAAAGGAAATAACAAGAAAAACAATCTACATTTATTATAAGAAAAATGGCGGCCTGGACAAAAAGCTGTGACAAGGACAGCTTGACAAGGCCCCAATGCCATGGTTAACGACCGCGGATGCAGAGTGCCTGCCAGCGAACACGTGATGGATCGGTTGCCTTCATCACTAATGTATAAAAACAGCGAAAAAGAATATTGTTTTATGAAGTACAGGATTATGTGTATTCCACAATGTGTACACTTTTTGACAAATAGAACAAAAACCGAAGTTGCAATTCAAGCAAGGCATATAAAAAATGTAAAGTAAGCACAATTAACCGGAGGATAAAAAGAATAAAAATCAGATATAAGCATGAAACCTGTCCATGCATCCCCCCTCATCCCTGTAAGCTCCTTCATGCACAAATATATTATCCTCAGATACATCAATCAGTGCCAGCCACTTAATCACGAAGGCGGCGATGGAGCGAGCGTTGACACTTGCGCAATACCTTCAGCCTTTGTCCACCGTATTCTTGGCTTGGGAAAGCCGTCGGCTTCACAGTCGATGACAGCACTTTTGCCCTTGATGACCGATGTTTCCGCAGGCTCTATGATCCACTGCGGTGGCACTGGAAAAACAATAGACACGTTTTTCTTTTGCACTTACAAGCGGCTTGCTAATAGCGAAGAATAGTGCGCCTGCTGCACACAGCTCAAATTGCATCGTTGATTCTCTGCATTAGAAGGCGGCGGCCAATTCCTTTCACTGGACATGCTCTCGTTTATTCAGGCGCGTGGGTATATCGCGGCATACCCAACCGGGCCTGCATTACGATGTTCTGCCGCATCAGCTACTCCACGCGTAGCGATGGCTCAGGGGCTACGTTTTCTCAAATTCAACCGCAACTTTCAATTTTTAACCAATTCTCTCTTGTAATGACGCGCTGTTTCTGGGTGTAAATGGATATATGTATCTACATTTAAGTTGTGAGCGGGCGCGTTAGCCCCCTTCATGCCCGATTCCTGGCCAATCCCTCGTGTGGGTATGTGCCATGAGACGAGTAGTATTAGTAGTAGTGGTTTTGTTTGTCAAAGGAAAAGAAATGAACTGGGGATTATTTTGAGCCCATCTGGGGGCTCACCGTCATACAACCCAGTCCGGGGAGTTGGGAATATAAAAGGGGGTGAATAGGATAGGGTAGAGAAAAAGTAGATGTGCAAAGAAAGAAAAGAGAAAATTGCGCCCACCTCCCCGCGATGGGAACCCTGTGTAGATGCGACGCATCGTGGGGTTAACTTGGTGTTTCCGTTGGATTGATTCTGAAATCACGTGAAACGTGTCGGGAACGCGTATGATTATTATGTTTTATTATTATTATTATGTTTTATTCGCCAATCTTGGTCAATCTCTCTAACTGGTATGCTTGGGGCTTCGCTGTCGCAACGATTTTTACTCCATCATAGTTGCTGTAAGTGGGAGCTTCTTTTCTTTTATTGCAAGTGTTAATCATTGCCCCATCATGCGTTGTATCAGTAGCTTCTTGACGTAGTTTGAATGAGTCAAGGATATAAGCGCGTTCGCAGCATTTGATTCTGTCTCGGTTTTGTGGCGCAGTGGGAAGAGCACCATGTACCTCGCGTTCCGCCCACAGGGTCGTGGGATCGAAAGCGGGCGCCGCTAACTATTTTTTTAAGTGCGAATGCACTTTATAAGCGACCCTGAATTCCGGCGACCGCCGTCCGTCCACATAGCAACAGCTGCGGGTGCGCGCGCTCCTCGTCTTCCTTGGCAACGGGGGGAGATGGGCGCGCGCTGCCTGGCCGCTGACATGACACATACCCACGTGGGGTATTGGCCAGGAATCTCCTCGTCTTCCTTGGCAACGGGGGGAGATGGGCACGCGCTGCCTGGCCGCTGACATGGCACATACCCACGTGGGGGATTGGCCAGGAATCGGGCGTGAGAAGGGCTCTCCTCGTCTTCCTTGGCAACGGGGGGAGATGGGCGCGCGCTGCCTGGCCGCTGACATGGCACATACCCACGTGGGGTATTGGCCAGGAATCGGGCGTGAGAAGGGCTAATGCACCCGCTTAAAGGAGTACTGACACGAAATTTCAAAGCTGAGATCGCTCTAGCAATCAAGTACAACGGACAACACAAATAGGTGTCTGTGCATGGACATACCCACGTGGGGGATTGGCCAGGAATCGGGCGTGAGAAGGGCTAATGCACCCGATTAAAGGAGTACTGACACGAAATTTCAAAGCTGAGATCCGCTCTAGCAATCAAGTACAACGACAACACAAATAGGTACGCCACGTGACGTCGCGCGCTCTCGCCTTCTCTCCCCTTCGCTCGCCTGCTGTCGCGCGCTCTTCGGCGCGCCACGCGGAAGTTCAGTCGAGCGGGGTGTGTGAATCCCCACTTGATCACGCGGGGTGTTAAATGCAACTAACGGGCGAATGCCAACACAGTTCAACATAACTCCCCCTCATAGCATCACCCGTGCATTCGCACTTCCCCATGCTCCCCTTCGGGGAAATGCGGGTGAATTTTTTTATAGTGTAGGGGGAGGGGTGTGGACGGACAACGCCGTATGGGGGGACAAGGCGAGTGAATGAGATGCAGTCGCATCTAAAAAGTTCGTCGTGGGCTGCGGACGTGTTTTTCGTTCACTCCTGCGCGCCCGGGGCGGTTTCGCGATTATGCTGGCCACGCGTCACGAGCCATGGGGGATTCTTTCGGGCGGCGGGCGCTCTGCTGTGTGGGGCCGTCGAGCGCCTGCTCCCGCTCGCCAGTACCCGCTCGTCTGCCTGGATTTTCACCCAGCAAGCTCCCCTCACTTCAGACCGCCGCGGGCAGCCCCTCGCAGCACAGCCTCGCCTCTACGCTTAACCGCTCCCGTCGAGAAGTTCTCCCGGATGCAGCATGACGCCAGGACCTGTGTTTGTGATGTGTTTGTGCGCGGTGGCCCCAGTGACAGTGGAAACTTCTCTTTCTGCCGCGGTGCCATGAGACGAGGAACGACAACAACAACTCAGCGGCTGGGACGTTGCGCTGCTGATTCCAAGGACGCGGATTTGATCTCGGCTGTGGTGGCTTCTTTTCAAATGGAGGCGAATAAGCGAAAACGCCCATGTGTCGAGATTTCATCGGATGTGAAAGGTCCCCAGGTGGCCAAAATTAATCCGGAGCCACCCTCTACGGAACGCATCATTGCCCAGGTGTAGCTTCGGTGCGTTAAACCCTGCATTTTTTTTGCAAACACCAACCGCACCACACCTCACGAATGCAACTACCTGTAACCTTATGAAAATGATGTTTAAAAAAAAATCAAAGCCACTTTTTTAAGAGGCTGTCTTACGAAATTTGAATGATAGTCAGCGTCTAAAATCCAAGCTGCTCCGACCGTGTCGCAATGGCGCAATCGAATAGACGTCGGCTTCATAAGAGAGTGACCGAGGTTCGATTCCGACCGAGGCAAGCGTGTTTTTCTTTTGAGGCGCTTGGTGTCCCTTTGTGGAAACCCATCTTCATGTGCCCTCCCAAAGTGTAAGTCTGGCTTTCCTGCAGTGCGTTTGGGCGTAGCATTGCCATCAGTGCGGCATAAAGTGCTTGGCTTCACAACTCCACTAGGCGTTGACTCCAGCTCACACGCAGGAGACTCACCGTGTATGACCATGACCGCCGAGTGGCTGGCGCTGCCGGCGTCGTTCTGGGCGACGCAGGTGTAGTTGCCGCGGTACTCGAGACGCAGCGCCTTGAAGAGCAGCGTGGACGTGAAGCCGGACACGGTGTTCACGAGTATGCCAGCCGTGGCCGGGTTGGAGGGGCCCACGGGCTCGCCGTCCTTGGTCCAGCTGATGTTGATGGGCAGGTCCCCGCTGATCACGGCGCACATCACCGACGCCCGCTGGCCCTCGCGCAGGGACGCCGGGTAGATGAACGGCTCGATGGCCGGCCTCACTGCAAAAGAGAAGTTAAAGGGACTATCAAGACAAAGCCCAACCTTGTTTATTTTGAAAGAATTACCCTTTGGTAGCTCACGCACTTCCATCCCAGCCACAAAAGAAATGTTTTGAAACCGAAAATACGCCAGAAATGTAAAAAACAAAAAAAAAACTTTTAAATTTCGCGTTGCAGTGACATAACATGGGCATGAGCGCCATATGAGGGGCGAAGCCCCTTAGGGACTGGGGCTGTCGGCGTCTCATGTCGGCGTCGTAAACGTCGTCTCATGTAGTCACGGTACTAAAACCGCGGGAAGCTCGTTTACGCTTCGCGGTAGAGAGCGTCGTGCTTCAAAGACAAGAGACTTTTACAGCAATGCGGTATACCTCTACCCCCCCCCCCCCCCCCCCCCCAAACGATTTCATATCATGGGACACTTGGCTGGCTCCCCCGCCCGGAAGAGACGTTCGGGCTGCCCAGGAGGCTCTCTGCCTTCATATCCAGAAGATTTCTAAGGACATTCTGGACTACTATGAAGACAGCAACGCCTCAGGATCCATCGTTTAGCTGACCTGGACTTAGGTCGGTGACTGGGCAATAAATATTTTCTCTCTCTCTCTCTCTCTCCGTTGGCAAAAACGCCAAGGCGCCAAGAATACGCTTATATACTGCATGCTTGGCCCCTCCCCAGGTTTCACGTTAGTGGAGGTGACCCTGGATTTTTATGGGAAAGTATTAATTGTTATCGTTGTGTTAATGACATGTTAGCATTCAGGTGATACGCTCAAACGGAACTAGAGGCCCACTACAATCGCCCAGTCATTGTCCAATTGTCATTGACCTTGACGATGGCTTGGGCCGGCCTTCGCCAATCGCACAAAAAAAATTCTGTGACGTCATATAGAAATCACCTAAAAGTGGATGGGGCACTGCTTCGTACGCTAATATCTCTATTATCTGATTGAAGTTTGCGATAAATTTGGAATAATTTTTATTGGGTCAAAGCAGTGTTTTTCAGGAACATTACTTGAATTTTGTCTTTATTACCTCTTCAGTGGCATGGCAGAACTGGGAATGCATCGCGTTGGCCATTTCGCATCAACCACTTTTCGTTATTCGGAACGGGTGGCAATGGTCGACGAAAATGCCTCGTGCCATCGACTTTACTAGCCCAAGCGGTAGAAACTCGAAATAGGAACACTCCTAGAAGGCTACAGCCAGTGTAGTAGAATGCCTTAATTTTACTACAGGATTAATGCTTGCAACGCAATCAGGTAAATATTCGCTCTAAGACTAGAAAAAAATATATGTCGTACATTTTGGTGGTACCTGCCGGCAGTAACGGTCGAGCGGAAAAATCGTTGCCTGAAACGTACGCCCTTGTTATTGTTCAGTAATGTCGGAGCGTGTCTTCATGCAAGCAAAACAAATAAAAACAAGAAAGCCAAACACCGTGAATGTCCGTAGAAGTGAGGAGGTTTACCTAAACTCATGTTTGTTTCATTTTTCCTTTGTTTTCTTTCTTGCGTAACGCGTGTCAGCGTCACTGGTCCTTCACCAGAATTTCATGCTCGTAAGGCCGGACAATATCCGCTTTGGGAAACTGGCAAAGCTCGGAGCAGACGCCAACTATCTCTGCCTGATTCGAGTCAGCAGGTCAGTACGAATTCTGGCGCCTGGCACGCTTAGGGATATCGCAAATTGATCTCGTTTGTTGCGGTGACTTTTTTTACAGATAACTCTAGAAAAGGCAGTGACAAATTTCAGCCGAACAGTGCTGTTTTATGTATCAGACGATGAAACCTGGATGATGGTCGACGATAAAAAGTGTAACTGTTCGCAAGGCCCATTTACAATGGGGTCGCTCTAAAAGTAACGTTATAATGCAGTTGCACTGCGTTGCATGGCGAGGAATTTTGTGAGTAATTGTCGGCAGGCGGCAGCACCTTTGACGGTGATGTAGACGGTGCTCTGGGCGCTGTGGCCGTCCTTGTCCTTGGCGATGCACGTGTACGGCCCTTCGTCCGTGGCTCGCTCCATGTGGTGCACTTCGAGGGAACCGTTGTCGTGCACTTTCTGCCGGTGGTTGTAGGGCAGCCGGACACCCGCTGCGTGCGCAAAAGGCGGAAGGAAAACTGGTTCACAACTCGCGTCACGTTTTAGCTTCACACGACGATATTCAGTCACCTAATATTGCGCACAGGGGATACCGTTGAATTGGACGAAATGGGTTATAACCAAGCGAATCAATGCTTTCGGGCCTGGATTTCTAGTTAAAGTTGTGTTATTTCAACGGAAAGAAATGTGACCCTCCCACCGGTAACGGATGCTGCCTGGTGCGCTCAAACGGAAGTCAGCACATTCGCTTTCGCCCAGTGTTCACACCTGGGCTGCTGGTTGTGAAGCTCGGCATTAAATTCCTGTGGATAGGTTTGTGCATCTGTCGACTCGCTGCCACCAGCGGAAGCATTACAAACACAACGGTAACCTAACAAAATATATCTGCTATTTTAAAATTATGCTACTATTTCTCACCACAGAATTTTTTATTTTACTGTAAATGATGGTTTTTGTCAAGTTTTTGTTGCCGTAATTTTGAATATTCAGCAATTTTGAATATTTAGAACCGGTGGGAACGTCGGCAGAGACCGCTGCAAAGCACATAGCATGTGGTTTCTTGACCCCAGCAAGATGGCCGCCGCCGGCGTCAGCGGAGCCCGTTGGTTGGTATAGGCGACTTCCACTACAGCAATTTTTTTTTAACCTCCTTGGTGTTTTCACTGGTCGTATCGTGTTTCTACTATTCGCGTTTGTATTTTGAAGTTGTAATCAGAAAGACAATAACAACTAAAAACAACGGTGAGTGAAAATACTTGAAATTCTTCCTTTCTCACGGAGCTAGTTTATGACTCGGGAATACAGCTATCAGCCGTTGTTGTTTTCACATTCAGAGCCCTAACCACAGTTGTAATACCGCTCAACATTATCAGCAATGGAGCGCATATGATTTTGTCTTTTACTTACCTCGCTCCCAGTTGATAGATTCGAGAGGGTATCCGGCCACAGGACATCTTATGTTCAGGGCTTCTCCGGCCACGACCGTCAGATTGCGCATGTTCCGGACGACAGGTCGACCTGTTGAAATGTTCGGAAGCGAAATCCCGAGACTCTTGGTGAAGTAACGCCGCATCAAAATATAATAAAAGTGCTCCGAAAAATAAGCAAAAAAATCTCTTTGGACCACAGTTCTCGGCAATCACCGGTCACATTAATTTGTGAACGTTCTCGTACTACACCCTATTTTGCGCTGCTGATGCGGGGCCGGTAATCCGATTAAGTTGTTCTTCTAAACACCAACGCACTCGGACAGCGTTTATACACTCCGCAGATTTGCCTGCTAGGCGAACGCGGAAACAATATGATACAACTAACAGAACTTTGAAACATATTAGTTAATTTTACTTCGCTTTATTTTATTTTTCAAGGGGTTCTTGTAAACTGAAACACCGGATGACCGTGAATTTATCCTGTAAGTGAAAACAACTTATTCTATTAAAAGAAAAAAGAAACCTCGAATAGGCAGAACCCTTTCCTATTTTCAGTGTAATTTTTTTTCGATGGTTCCAAATTCAAACATTTCTTTTAATAGCGAAGCTGTGCTTAGTCGAGGCTTTCATGGGACGATAGGTGGTAACGCGGTCACGGAGATGTGCAGAAAGCATAAACCTAGTGAGGAAGAGAGCAAGCACGTTAAAAGAATGCTTGAACGAGACGCTTACATCGGCGAAACTTTTCTAAACTACCAAGTCTGGCGGAAATATTTATACTTGTCAACATTGGTGAGCAAAAAGAAAACATTAAGCATCTTCGAGGCAAGACATCAATACATAAGTGATATTTGCATTGTACTTTTAATTAAAAATATGCATGGCTGCCTGATTTTTGCGATAGCAAACAAAAAATACGCCGTGAAAAAGCAAACAGCGCTCTTGGCGCGCCGTTGTGGCAGTTTTTCAAGTTCAAAAGTAACAAGAGCTTCCAGTAACAAAGGCCCGAGCAGTGGAACACGGCAAAAATGAACTGTCGCGAACGAGAATCGATCTGCTGGCTTTCGCTTTCTATGAAGTTTAGCCTTGCGATTAGGGAATGCGAGACAGCTTTGATGTTAACTTCAGCGCTCACGACGTTAAGTCGGTGAAGCAGGGCTAATTTTTATAGAAAGAAAATTGAAATAGTTCTTTTTCCTTAAGCGAACAAACATTTTTGTTACAAAATCAAAACTCTGGTGCCTGCTACACCGACGCCCTTTGGCGACATATCCCCTCCCTTTTATTTCTAATTTCCCGCAAACCAACGTTAACGGATCGCTGCACCCGATGGCCGACTGCCCCCCTGGCGTACCGGGTACGTTGATGCGCGCCGCGTGGTGGAGGCTGCCGACGCCGTTGTTGGCCGTGCAGCGGTACTCGCCGCCGTCCTCGACCTGTACGAGCGAGAAGTTGAGGTAGCTGACGACGACGCCGAACTGCGTGACGTAGTCGCCGAAGCGCACGCGGTGCGTCTCCGGCACGGGCGCCTCATCCAGCGACCACGTGATCTGCGGCAGCGGGTTCCCGGACGCCGAGCACTTGAGCGACAGCCGCGTGCCGGCCTGCACCGTCTCTGCGCCGAAGGTCTCCTGGAACTGGGGCAGGTCCTCTGCGACGGGGAAGAGGATCATCACACGGGGGCACTTGCGAGGGGAGAGGAGTAGAATCGGCTCGTAACACAGGCACGTCACTGCACCTCGGGTGCACGTGTTGGCCGAATGAAATGCTCACCCGCCAGTGCCAGCTCGAAGCTGGCCTGCACGGAGTCGACGTCATTGTGCACGAAGCACTGGTACATGCCCCGGTCCTCCTTGCGCACCGAGCGGATGTCCAGGGCGTCTGCCGAGAGCAGCGCCAGCCTCTCCTCGCCCAGGGCTAGCGTGCGCTGGTTGAAGCGCCACGTGACGCCCGACACCGGGTGACCCGACACCGAGCAGCGGATCGTCACCGACTGGCCCACGCGGACCTGCTGCCGCGCCGGCTGGATGTGCGCGCCGAGGGGCTCTGCATTGTTTTTACGGCACGCGTCAGTACAGCAGCAACAGCGGCATCATCGACGTTGCTCGGAGTGCGTAACGCGGTACACAGTGGGTACGCGTTGTACTACTAAAAAAATACCCGCGAGTCTGCTTGCTCACCATGCACAGATGAGGCAAGCACTGCGATGAAAGCGGTAAAATAGGCCAATTACGATATCCGGCATATGATTTGACTCGAAAAATGTGGTCTGCGCTGACGTCATGTAATGCAAGCATGGCGATTTAGACAGCGCGATGAGCACAGCGCAGATCCAATATCTGAGTCAAATCTTAAGTATGTTCTCTTCGTCTTCATTTGCAAAAATTCTCTCCCGCTGAGGCAGCGAACGGCAATTTCCGGCGAATTAAGGCAAAGTAGATCTACGGACACTTTTTTAGAATGCAGTGGCTCCTGCAGTCTGGACGAACAAGCTTACAGAAGGCGTGAAAAAGATAACAAAACCTACTACCGCACTACCCACCCGATGAACTTTTCGGCGGCTGCATTTTTCAAGACAGTCCACCTCACAAGACCCTCTGTAACGAGAAAGCAGGGCTTATAAACAAACTTTAACTGAGTTGAGGAATAAGTTTAATTGTCATTCGCACCATCGAGATGGTATTGGGTATTGTGGGTATTATTTAAACGATATTGGTGCCGGAGAAAGCTGCGATGCATTGCTAGAAAAACGATGGAGAAGCAATTGTCCGGGTGCGTCTTTTGAAAACAAGTTCTTCCGAAAATATCGGCCGAACAAGTCAACAAATGCGTGTCAAAATTTCTTTTACGCAAGGAGAGGGTACAGCTGCGAGTGGAAGTCATAACCGTCGAAGACAGATGAGTAGCCCCGCATAAGCTATCCTCTACATGCTTCAACAACCAAGCGCATTAATTTGCGAAGGAAAAGGGGCTGATTGCAAGCCAGCCCGATCACATACCTACCATGTATGAACGCTACCGTAGGTGCCTAATGCCGCCTTGTACCGTGGCTATAATCGGCGACAAGTTAAGGACGGCAACGGAAGTTGCCGCTGTGCCTCATCACGGCGCAAGTAGTGCATTACTGGGAGTATTTTGAGCATGGCGCGAGCCTCTTCTATGATTTATTGGACTTAATATGCTTCTTAGCTACGGCAGCGACGTCAAACAAGCTACGCGAGAAAAGGCAGACGATATCACGCATTCATATCGATCTCCTTTCAAAACGAGTGCGCCCTTTGATACTTTCATACCGTACATGAGGTATTGGCGTTCTTAACTTGTTCCCGAGTATAATGTCCTTTTTCGCGTCCTTCACCAAAGGTCAAACGCACCCCTTACCAGTGACGACGAGCTCAGTGGTGACGCGGTCTTCTCCGGCACTGTTGTTGGCCACGCAGGTGAATTTTCCCGAGTCGCCGACGGCCGCCTTTCGCACAAAGAGGACGCCGTCGACGAGTGAGGTTCGCTGGTCTAGGAAGACGAGGCCGCCGTCCTCGCGGTACCAGCGGTACTGAGGCGGCGGAGAGCCGTGCGCTGCGCATGGCAGCGACACTGCGTCTCCGACCGAGGCGGTGATCTTCTGTCGAGAGTGGACGATCCGCGGTGGGACGCCCGTGTGCGTTTCTGTGCGGAAACAGAACAACGAGCGACAGTGAGGCTAACGTCTACAAGACGACACAGCACCGGGAGTGAGCAAGCGAGAAAGTCGTCGAGTCGACGATCCATCAATCGCGTACTAGTCGACCTACTTACTGACCATTGAATGAATGAATGAATGAATGAATGAATGAATGAATGAATGAATGAATGAATGAATCGGTCACTTTAGGGCGTAGCCGTGGGTTCTTTGCGTATATCGATGAGTAACAATACCGGTACGTTTCAAATGGTGAATCAACAACAAAAGATTACTTCGCTATGGCGAGATAAAGAAATATTTTAGAAGTGTAATTTCAAACTTATTAGTGAAAACCTCGAAAAACCAATCTGGGGATACCAAAGGGCGAGTAACCTGGGATATCGGAGAGCGAATAACCTGCCTTATTCAAAAGCTTGGGTAGAAACTACGAACGACTCTTAATGTGGTTTAGCGTGACAAGTAATTGGCGAGAAACATTTATTTATTTAGAGTTTTAATTTGAAGGGTTTCAGGTTTTCAGATGTTATAGCTGGCAAAATTAAGGTAAAGTTCTAAGATAATATTTTGCCAAATATTAGTTTTTAAGTGAAATACGGCATCCCTAACGTGCAAATTATGGGAAATATTTTTTTTTTCAGTTTTGTTGCATTGAGATTACCAAATGTAATAAAGAACAATGCTTATATAAAACCACACAAGAGACCCTGAGAACAATTTTAATGCCACAAAAACTTTCCAACAGGGGCAGGCACATATGTTCATTTAAATACACGTCCTTCAACTTACTACAGTAGGCGTTAAAGCGTGTTGTAAGAAGCGCGCGCACATTTAACAGGGGCCTCGTGTATGCACAAGCGTTACGGCTAATTTTTCTGCCTTGCCAGCTTACAGAGCCGTTAAAGAGTCCACGCGGGCGACGAAGCCCTACACATCACTTCGGGGTGCTTTGAAGGCTTTATTTAGACAATCTAAGCACGGGGGGCAGGCAGGGCATCCATTAATCTTGAGTAATTGAGCGTATATGAGGAGACAGGGGCTGGTCAGTAACCCCCGCCATGCGCCGAGAACGAGAGAAAATAAATGAAATACGACGTGCGGTTTCAAAAGTTGCCCGAAAAGCGCAACTTAAACCGCAGTAAGGTATGCCAGGTTGAACAAAACCATGACGTAGGGATAAAACTGCGAAAATTGGAGCAGTGTTGTACGGGTATAGAAATGCAAGGGAGATCTAAGAGGGACAAGAGAAACTAGCCTTATACTGTTCTTTGGTGAATGCAGAGCTTTGAAATCCAGGATGGGGCCAAGAATTGTTAACGATACCGACACTTTCTCGAAAAAGTGTGAAAGTATCGCCACTCTTTACTATTACCATTATAACTGCAAGTAAAATTGGAATAGTAAAGAACAGCGGAAAAGGGAGAGATAATAAGTTTGTTGGTGGTGGCTATGTAAGCGTAATCGTGTCTGGATAAGGCGAGAAAACAAAAATAACAAAAATTGAAACGGCGTGACATGATGCCCACAAAATTCCCACTCCTCCACTCGCAGCATCGATATAAAATTTCTCGCAAAGCGTCGTCCGGACCTGCGCCTTGCAGGAACCAAAAGAGTTTTGATGGCCTGCACAGCCTGGCCTGGACTCGACCATGAACAACGTAAAAACGTTGCCATGAACCTAAAACAGCCTCAGCTCAATCCCTACATCGTACAGCCTACACAGAGATGAAGTGTCTGTCTGAGCACCGTGAACTTGGAGCATACATAGATAACTTGGCCGGTCGATGCCTTCGCGTATGTCGCATCTGCACCAAGTGGCGAATTTTTGAACAGGAAATGCCTTGTGAATGTCACCTTTACCGCAGTCACCTTAAGATGGCTTCCTCACGCGTGCTAAGTCCCCGTCGCTTCCTGAAGATGCATTCGGGCTAAGTTTAGCACACAGGCGCATACTGGTGCTTCGCGTAACCCAAATAAGCAGGTACGTTTTCTAGGCAATCAAGGGTCTGCAGGTTGCAGAGCTTGAGATGAGAGGCTGTGGAACGGTGATGCCGCTTTGTAAGCTGCGACACTGCCGGCGACTCCGTAGTGTGCAGGAAGCCACTGCGATTTCACGCTGTGCGCATTCGTGTTTCTTACAGGTGAAGAACACTTATTTACCAGGACATCTGTTCTTTTCGTAGCTATGATAAGCACTCTACTGCTGACCGGAAATTGTAAGGACAGCCCATTTATCCGCTTGCTGCTTTAAAATAGTGAAAAGTACCGCGTAATAAAGCCAGCTGAGTAGCCACGGAGAAGCCCTCTAGCGCAGTGTGCAGATGGCAGCCGACGACGATAGGATCCGGAGGTCCATATCGCCGACGACTGAGCCGTCACGGAGCCATCCGCGTGTGCATTAATACGGGCTCTATAGTTGTTACTAATCAGCTCCAAGGCAAAGAACTTAGAAGCCCTAATCATGACTGACTGACGCCACATCGTTCTCCTCTTCCGCTCTTCCCCTCCACTACTACAGCCATGCGGCCTCCCTCGTCTTAATAAATGTTATTTTATTCGGTTTAAAGCTCGCGGCCGGTGTATACGCCTTCCGCTTAGAGCATCATTGGCGGGAACGGCCAGGGAGGGTGAGGAGAGGAGGCTGGGACTTGGTAAGTAGAGGCAGTTCCTACTGCCTTTTGAAGACATATACGGCAGCTAGAGGATGCCCAGGACTTCTCGCCACAGCGGGCTGCCACGTACGAAACAGTTCCACTGTCTGGAAAGCAAGGGGTGATACACTCTCTGCTATGGCTCCCACTGTAGATGTAGTCTTCGGAAAAGTAAGAGAGATCCGTTGATCTTGGCCCGGAGTCCTTCAAGGACCCTTTCGGTGTTCTTTAGCAAATCGTAATTTTTCGTGTCCGCAGTTGAAAATACGAAGAAATTGCCCAGAGCGCACGTGGGCGTGGGCCTTAAGGCGACCGCCCGGTAGTTAACAAAACCAAGAAAATGCCTAACGCTCGTGTGTGCGTGCCTCGCGATAAGCGCACAGCGTCCCCGGCGCACGTTTGCAGGCCAAGCATACCCGCTTAGGAAGATTGGCAAACAAAAAATATAGCGTTCGCAGTAATAGTGACAGCACTTGCTCGGAACGAGAAAGACTCCAGCGTTCGCCGTAATCGTGGCAACACTTGCTCGGAGCGAGAAAGAGTGTGCGGTATCCGTGACAGATGGTGGCCGAAGGTGACTCCGGTGGTTGAATGTGACGCCCAGAAACAATAAGAGGGCGTTTAGTCACAATTATGTGTGATAAAACCGAACGGGCTCTTCATGCGGGCCGATTGAATTCGTGAGATTTCGAAGTGATCTGAGTATTTCTAGAAACTCGCCTAAGTGATGACATATTCCAAATATTTTTTCGACTTCAAAATTTTGAAGAACAATGTTTTTCAGAAAAATCAGAGTCATTTTTTATTGGTGGGTGTTTTTCTGCTTTATCGCTTTTCAACGAAGACACGGAACCACCATGGTCATACAATACAAGGTTCAAGTGAGAACCTTGGCGTGGGTTTAATTAAGGCGGGTAGTTTTGTACGATTTCGGAATAATTGAGGTCCGGCGTAACTTCTCGACATGCTCGCCCACGTAGCGGTTTTTGCATGTTTCCTCAATAGGAAATGCCATAAATGTGGTTGTAAACATAACCCACGACACCGTAGAAAAAGGCCTAGAGCCGAAAGACAAAGATATTTCCCCAGAGATCCCGATGAAACCTGCACTTCCAGCCCCGAAGAGAGGGAAAGTTGATTGGGTTGTCTTTTGCTTTCACGACATGAGTGATTAGCTTGCCGTGCTGTAGTGACACAAGTGTCACTGCTTGCAACGCGATTACTATTTCATGCATGAGCGTGGGCTGTGGCTTCTGCCGCTGAGCACAGCTGCGTGTGTCGATCCTCTCCTGTGGCTCTCTTAGCCGAGCGTGCTGCACGATATTGCGAGAACACTGGCGAGAGGGATTAGCAGAAACGACACAGAACGGCCTACCGCGCGTCTCTTCGCACGCAATGCGTAGTAAATGTATACGAATAACTATAAAAGTGCTCACACCTGCCCGAGTGCCTTTTCTAGTAAACGCAGGGCTGGGGAGGTCATGTTAACCCTCTTGGCTTATATTTTGCTCTTTCTGCATTGTACACATGTGCCCATCTTGTTATGGATCTAGATTTCCGGTTATTTTATGTTTTGTGTGGTGATTTTCGTTTTTTTTCCATCGCCGAATAAATTTTGGAGGTGAGTTCGCCACGCGTAGCCTTTGAAAGCACGCAATTTCTTCCTTTACGTAGAGGTAGCAGAGGGGCTAAGTACGTCAAGTTGCGCTCTTTGGACAGGTGTGCGGACGGCCATGCGCTGACTTGACGCCAAAGTTTTAGCGGTTAGAAAGACAGAATAAAGCGGCTTTCCAGCTTTACTCTTTACCAGTTAGCGCTGCGCCTGGAGAACGTTGTTTGTCTCATTATTGACGTTGTGCATTGTACTTTGGGGAGGAACTAGGAAAATAACAATTATCTCTTCGTAGTGAAGTCAATCGCAATAAGTACAGTAAAAAGTCGCCTCCTGGGGATATTTTGCAAACAGTGTGTAATGCGGTTTTGCTTTGAAATAGAACGTGTCTCCAACTGCACAGTATCGTTACACAATGCTGGAAGTATCACGCGGGGTTTCGGTAGTCAAATCTTTCGTTGTAAAAAGGTGGTGTTTTATCCAAATGCGTAAAACATGAAAAGCTGGTTCATCATACCTTCCCTTACGTCCGCGGAAATACGCAGAGTGAGAGTTATACCACCCCTCGCGTCGGGAAGAGATGCAAACAAAGGCGCCGACCTATAGTCTTTGGTAAGTCTCACAGTGATCGAAAAACAGAGTATAACGTGATGGATCTTCAGTCAGCACCCTTCTTCATAGCAGCCTGATGCAAGGCTAACAGGAGAGATTGCGTGGAGCGACATAAGGAGTGTGACTGCTCATCAATTGATTGATTGTGGGGTTTAACGCGCTGGCGCAACGCAGGCGATGAGGCGCACCGTAGTGGAGGGCTCCGAATTAATTTTGACCGCCTGGGGATCTTTAACGTGCGCCGAAATCTCGTACACACGGGCGTTTTTGCCCTTCGCCTCCATCAGAGAAGTGGCCGCCGCGGTGTGACTGCTCATCACTCCGCGTCTTCCATTGTCTTGACATAATTTTCTTCCCTACGTCGTCCTTGCCTCCATAGAACATATATGTCACTTCGCCAAACCCGTGAATTCAAATACTTCTCAACGATTTGCAAACAGTGCCCCGGATTTTTAAAGCGAAGCTTTAGTGTTCTCACTGATGACATGTGTAACGTGAACACGCCGAAGTGAAGAAAAAAAAAAACGCTTCCGGTGGCCGGGATTGAACCTGGGTACCTCGCGTTATGAAGCCGGCGTCCATACGATTGCTCAATTTCTATTTTTGTCTTTATTTCCTTTTCTTTTACATTTTTACAAGTCAGCGATGTCATAAAAAGCGCCTACCATGTTTTGGCCGGCGGAAACTACTAAAAAATGTCAAATGATGTCAATTTTTGAAGTTCTGGCAAGATTCCAGCGTGAGGATTTTCCACTTTGTATAGTTCACACAAATAGTTTACTTTTTCCCTGAAATATGCGCTCATGGTTTGCGCATTGACATCCGCATGACGCACCGCCATTCGGGATGTCACGCCATATGCTATACAATCCTAAAAACATAATCATATCATTCGCTACACAGTCTTCGTTATTTACACTGGGGAACCTGATTCCACGGGGTTTCACCGGATACTCCTTCTTTAGGGTTCTCATCAGGACGTCCCAAAAGAAAAAGGCATCCCAACACTCCATAAACACATGTTCTGTAGTTTGAGGTTTTTGACAGATGACGCGCAAGTCGTTCCAAGCAATAAACAAGACCCCGCTCTTCGATCAATATTTTCACACGAAGTGTGTTGGTGTGCAATTTAAAAAAGAAGGTTTTCACAGAGGCTGGGATTACCGTAGCTTGCACCCCAGACAAAACATTTTGTCCTCGGCCTACAGAGCACGCTGCTCGTTACAGAGATGCAGAAAAGAGAATTTCTTTCAGATCTTAGACGACAACCAAAGAACCCGTCACAAGAAAGCTTCACGTTCAACCATCGTCGTCGTTTGGCGGAGGGGTGCATGATTTTTTATCCGCCGCTACTTACGGCCTACCCCGACAGTAATGCCCTTCCCCAAAATTACTTTTGGTCTGCGCTTGCAGCTTCCTTACGGTGCATCGTAGTACACTCTAAGGAAATGCCGTGTTTCAGCTTCATCCCAATGCGCTCGAATGGCCAATTCACGCGGAAAACGAGGCAAATTCGTAGAATGAGCGCAACGTGAATGCATGACTGCAAAATGCGATCTCTTCTGTGGCGCGGCGCAGTGGGGAACGCCATGCTGCAGCGCAGACCGAAGCATCGAATCATCGTATACGCCTTGACGCCGTCATTCGGCGGAAGGTTCATTGTATGTTGGCTGCGTGACTTGGTCGACTGAGTGCGGTGCGGTGAAGCTGAACGCGCACATTGTACAGCAAAGCTGTGCACCTCTACCCCCAATGGTTTCATCGCCGTGGGCAAAAACGACCTTCGTGGGCAAAAACGCCAAGGTCAAGGCCTAAGACGCCGAGCGCACGCGTCAGGTTAGGCAGGACCCAGCACTTGCCGCCAGAGAAACCGAGCCACTTCTGCTACTGAAATGCTGTTACACGCGTTATCTTCGATTCGCCTTTCGGAACGACGATTCGCGTTCGGATTCGCGCGCAGCCGCAGAGCAGGGAGGGAAAGCTAAGCCTACCAGAGTTGACCGACTAAAACGCATAAACAACAAATTGGCGGCGCCCATGACATGCAGTGTAAACAAATGTCACGTAATGCGAACTGACCAATTATCATCGCGGCGGCACGGAACAATAGGAGAAAAGAGTGCCGATGCTCTGCGCCCTTATCTAGTGACACTAGCCGAGCGCAACCGACAAGCCCCCCGAGCCAACGAGAAACATTTTATAGCCTCCTCCGTCACCATTTGTAGTGGTTTACAACAGCTCTGATGGACATCCACTTTTACTGGGCGGGATGGCGACCAATTTTTTTCAGTCTTGGAAATACTCGACATAAATAATTGCGCACCAGCTATAGGTTAGGAACGGCACTACACATTCGAACTGCAGACAGTCTTTTCAATGCATTCAAAATTGCGTATTCATTTTCAATATTGCTTCTTGAGCTCTCAATTTCCTTGCGATTTTTACCTGGCTTTTCAAAGGAAATTATTAGATTTTGCTAGGAGGAGAAAACGAATACAGCCATACGTGTTTTTCCGTATTTAGAGGCTTGTTACAGATTTCGCAATTCAAATATTGAGCTTTCGTGCCCAACTTTCAGTTATTCAACCTTTGAAGTCACTGCTTTAGAAGCTTTCCTAACGCCGCTTCCTTTGCTTACGCCCATGGGGACAAGAAGGTTAAAGTCTAAGGCGAAGGCGCGGTGCTTCACAGATTTAGCAAAATGAAATAAATTTGGTTCCTCCAGAAGTAGCGCAATATTACGGTATTAGCTCATGCGATTCAGAAAACCTGACCTATACAAAAAGAAATTGAATCGCTTTTTTTATTCTTTTCACCGACAAAGTCCCACTTGAGATTCCTCGTTCTTGGCCCTGGAAAAAAGTAAATGTATCCCAATGTCTAAAAGAGCACCTTTCTTGTTTGAAGCTACTATACAGAAGCTTTCTTGCTGCTGATGTCATTTCGCCATTTCATGCGTGACGGACGCTAATCTTCCTTCCCTCTTCGGCACGTTGATACGAAACTAAGAGGTCGACTTCGGACGATGTCTCATATAACATTTTTGCTTCATTCTGCGAAAATTACATGAATATTCTACCCTCGTTACACAAGGAGTCGGGACTAATTCCTAGTTGGATCCCCCACGCAGAGTTTTTAAGTCGCTCCCCTACGCTTCGAATCGGGGATTAGACTTGCTTTTGTAATTTTTTTTCGCTTTTTTTTTCTCTTGAGCACAGTGGAGATACACAGAATGCTTTGATAATTTAGTTTGGTTCAGACGTTGCTGAAAGCGTCAGGATATGCAGAAAAATGCCCTTTGACCATGAATTTTCGTGTGCGTAAAACAACAACCAAGCTGAATTTATAGTCGTGTACCAAATTTTATGCAGCTGTATAACAGACAATTTTTTGTAACCATGTAGTGTTTTATTGCCAGCAAAATATGCAGAAAGGGTTTGTAGCAATGTGCACGAAGCTTCTATATATCGTTAGCACGGAAAAAAAAAAAAATCTGCAGAAATTCAGAGAATTGTCTACTAAGGCGTAGCATTTAGTGCCGCTTGTCTAGAGTGGAGGCTCTTTACAGCCAAAGAGACGTTTGAATATTTTATTCTTTTCAAGTTTATTTTGTTTCTATTCGCCAATGATGTAAATTGATGCCGTCAGAGCGATGAACTGCCTTTACTTTGCTAAGGTTTCTCCCAAGATGCAAGGAGCACTGCAGAGTTGGTCCAGTTACTGTTTTTTATTAAATGCAAGCATTTCAGTAACTCACGTGTCACCCGCGTTGACGTCCGTAGTCCGCATTGTCGTTGTCCACACCCCTCCCTACTATATATAAAAAAAAATACTATCCGGCGCCGGGTTTCGATCTCTCAACCCTGCGGGCGGAACGCAATGTACATGGTGCTCTACCCACTGCGCCACAAAGCCGACACAGAATGGGACGCTACGAACGCGCCTTATATCATTGACTCATGCAAATTACTGCTGACGAGCGCTCTCTCGTCAGCAGTTGCCACAAGTGCAACAACATTAACGTAACGCAAACTACTTAACGTCGTGCGCCCCCGGAAATGCTCTGCATTTGATCGTGCCCCTCGCGAGGGGGATGTTTCACTGCGTCTTCTCTCGGTCGCGGGACCCGTGGCGCCATCTGGCGGAGGCGCGGCACAACTCGTAGCGCTTTGAAAATTTACGGCGCGGTCAACCTTCGCTTTGCTCCCATTCACGAAAATCACTCGGGTAGCCTTGCGGTTTCAATCGTTTAATTTTCCGCTTTAGATGGATGATACTGCGCGTCATCCAAGGTGTGCGTTTGTTCTTTACTATATATATATGTCCAATAAGTGCGTGTTTAAAAGGACAAGAAGTAAGAAAAAAAATGCGTAAAAAAAGAAGTTGATTTCCGCACCCGAGTGAAGCGCGAAACGCACCCATTTTTATGGAAAAACTTTTAGCAATACCTTTCGCTATATGTAAAATACCGCCACATGTATCACAAATAATCATATCTTGTTGTTGTTGTTTCGAACAGTGAGTTTTTATTTTTCCATTTATTTTTCCCCAGTACGGGATCCCTTATAGCTCAATAATTTCGTATTGTGAGCATCAGGGATGCGCATAGAGAATATTCCCCGTGAACCTGGCATCATCATCATCCATTCTTATCACCAAGGGGTACGCTCCTCGATCACTCATAGCCAGCCGCCCATCGTCATTATCATCGGTGGATGATGATCATCATCGTGTGTTCGGTCTCCTCGAAACGTTCGGAGTCAGCAAGCTAATAAACGCGCTCTCCAGGAACAACCCGTCTCTCTCAGTATTTACAACGTTCCTTCGCGGACTTTTTTTTTTTAGCGTTCGGTTTTCTGGGGAGAGTTTATAAGATGCATATTTTCGATCTTGTGAGGTCATTTTTGTTAAAATTTTATTTTTTTCTTTTACCCTTATTTATGGTTTTTCAAAATTCTGTCAGACCAATTTTTTTAGTTTACGCTTTTAAAACGATTAAAGGTGGAACTTCCACCAAATGTGCATTTTTGTGCAAATGCAGGGCGTTACACGGTTCGGCCTCCTCGCTATTTTTTATTCGTATTTTGAACATTTTCGTGCGAACTTTATTCTTCATTCATTTATTCGTTGGTTTTGGGGGAGGTTTATAAGACGCACATTTTTCATTTTGTCAGGTCGTTTTTGTGAATTTTTTTTTTCAATTTTTCTTATTTTTTGGTTTTCAAAATTCTGCATGACCAATTATCTATATTTACGCTATAATAACTATTAAAGGGGTTAATTCCACAAAATCTGCATTTTTTTGGAAATGCAAAAATGCAGGGCGTTACACGGTTCGCCATCTTCTTTATTTTTATTCGTATTGTGAACGCTGTTTTGCAGACCTTTTTCATTATTCTTCGGTTTTGGGCGGTGATGTATAAGATGCATATTTTTTATTTGGTCAGATCATTTTTGTGAAAATTTTATTTTGTCTATTCTTATTATTTGTTTTTTTTAATTCTGTCGTGACTAGTTATCTCCGTTTACGCTATTACAACAATTACAGATTACAGGTGAAACTTCCGCCAAATCTGATTTTTTGTGGAAATGCAGGGCGTTACACGGTTCTGGTTGTAGGGGTACTCGGTGAAGAATGCTACGCATTAATATCCTGTATGCTGTACGCCA
This sequence comes from Haemaphysalis longicornis, assembly GCA_013339765.2. NCBI lineage: Eukaryota > Metazoa > Arthropoda > Arachnida > Ixodida > Ixodidae > Haemaphysalis > Haemaphysalis longicornis. The sequence goes on along the minus strand of CM023451.1, from coordinate 108,060,790 downwards.
CTGGACACCACATGTAAGCCATGTAACGTCTGTACTCAAATACGTTACAAATACGGTTCGCTGCTCAACCAGCTCTCATACTCTTTCCACATGTTGTTAATCGCAGAACATAAATTGCGGAAGGAGAAATTTTTTTGCAATAATCGTTTCCTTAAACGCACATTTTCTTTTAGGGACGAAGCCCCCTTAAGGACTCGGGCTGTCGGCGTTTTCGGTCGTCGTCGTCGTCGTATCTCGCATCATGTAGTCACGATACTAAAACACCGGGACACTCGTTTTCCAACACCTCGCCCTAGAAGGTCTCATCTCCGTGGTCTAAAACGCGTACTAAAAAAACACGTCCGGACACCCGTTTTTCAACGACTCACGCTAGAATCGTGCAGCGCCCGGTACCCTATACCATTAAGTGTGGGAGTGCCAGAAAAGACCGGATCTGCAACCAATCCCCAACCCCTCCATACAACAGTGGACAGCGCGGCTGACCAGCAAGGACCCTACGTTCCAGCTTGACCCGGTGAGAAGGTCCCGCGCAGCCAATCGCAGCCACAGGATCCCGGACTAGGGGTTTCCTCCTCTGGGCGGGATGCCTTGACAGCAGCACCTGTGGTTCTCATTAGATTTTGTTTCATTCATTCATTCTGGCGTGTTATACAACTGCACGTTGTACGCGGTCAGTCTGCGAAATATCGCTGTTCCAGGGCGTCGCCACATAGGCCTACTAAAGGCTTACGCTTGAACGCGACTGTATCGCTCTACATTTATGAGCTAAATAAACCTTATCTTGTTTTATCTTTTCGACTTTTGGGGCGAAAACCCCATTGGCCTGCATTAAGCCACCTCGCGTAAACGGGATGAAGCCCCATTTATGAAGCCTCAATCATAAAGTCTTTCATATATACCTGTTTACAACTCGCTTCACAAGGATTGATACACACCACAGTTAGTCTTATTTTTATGGCAGGTTTCTTGGGCCTACCAAGACGTATAATTCATTCTTGAAATCAAGCAAGCTGTATATCATTAGAAGTAGTCGAAAGTAGTCTTTAACCACATTTAATGTGAACTCAGAGTATGTATTACGGAAGTTGTGTCTGATTTTTTTTTTCTGCTTCATAGATGCACTTCCGTTTTCTGCTCTTAGAGAGCAGGAAATGAGTACCTCTTCTTTCGGGTCAGCGTAGTTCGTTCTACATAAGTTCAAAGTCAACAGAAACATACGGAAAAGGAACCAAACACAAACACGGAAAAGTGAATGAGGTCGGCGATTCCCTCCGGAGCCCCTTAACGATCCGGCTTCCACGTTCTCTTCTCATTTCACCGCGACCCCTGATACGACATCTTACATTTTGGCCTCTTTCATGTCTTTTGTCGCTGTCTACAAGACCTCGGGTTGCTCAGCTTCGCGGGGCTGTTTTCCTGCCGTCTCGATTATTTCCAAAAAAAGTGTCTTCCAGGGAGAAGGCATCACACAAAGCAGTACAGGAAAGGCGGTTGGCCTGTTTCGGCGGCGTCCCCTTTAGTGAAGATAGATCGCCAAGAACTCTACTGATGGACGACCTCTGTCGTACAGCACTGCATTAGCCGGCGAAAACAACCGCCTGTGTATTCCGCATAGCAAATTGATGCTGTGAAATATTGCCCGTATACGCCCAGGGAATGTTGTTGTCTCTCGAGGAAAAAGCAGGCGCTTCTGGTGGCAAGCGAACACATTCTCTGACGGCACAAGTTAGTATGCTCAGTCTTTTGTTCGCTCAGATTGCTTCCTACAAGCTGAACGCGCCCTTTACTCTGAGAAAAAACGAACCCTTTTTTGCCGCCTCAAGTGAGCGAAGCAAGTGCTCGCGGTCGCGTAGTCCAGCAACTGCCTGCTCCTCGAACGCGATTTTGAAGGTTTCTGAAAGCGCATAATGGCAGAAGGAAAACGAGAAGACGCTTGAATAGAAGGCCCCTCACATGCCGTGGTGGGTGTTAACTGGGATAGTTAACCTAAAGAAACGTGCGATCCACGCCGACGTCGCCTGTGCTACTCGGCACTAGAGATTGGAGGGACCACCCTGTGGGGCTCCCCTTTGACATGTCGGGATAAAAGTTCTCCTGATTGTTACCGTCTCCTCTGTCCAGTTTGATAATCTTTTGGTCGGGAGGACCTATCGTAGGCGGCTTTTATTGTGCTGGAGACGAAAAGTAAAACTTGTGCACAAGTAACGCAACTTACGGTTCGAATTAATGAATGGCGAATCGCCTGCAGTGCGACGAAGCAAATGCAATTCCTGCTTAAGCCAGGTTTTTGCGCTCATCACGCGTAGGCACGAAGGCTTAGTTGCACCGCCGAACTTCGGCACTCCGGAGACGCCGGCGGTGGGATGAAAGGCGTTTGGTGCACTTTAAGTAACGCGAGGTTAGATATTCCACTCCGTGGCAAAGCTGATATGCGCTACCGAAAACTATAGAAAAGAATCTGGGAGTCACCGCTCCAATCGGCTTAAACAGCCAGGCTGACTCGTTTCGTCGTGACGACACGCACACAGCATTAAAGCATGCTTTAACACAAGCGTGCGGAGGCAGGTTGGTGTGCACAAACTGCACTTGCTGACAGATTTCCATTACGTTCTGAAAAATTCAGCCTTGTCGATGTTCCTGGAACGAAATTCTTCCGTTGGAGGGATCCAGCGCAGCCGTATTTTCGTGTCGAGCTCACGGCGCGGAAAGAGGCGCATTGCGGAAGGCCGCACACACGGACAGTCTTTATGAAGTTGCGGCCAGTGAGACTGCCATGGCAATTCGTCCCACACCTTGAGGTCCCGATCACAGTTGGTACATCTAACTACGGCACAAGTTTTCCCCCGTGGTTTCCACATTTTCTAACAGCGCATATCACAGAGCAGCAAGGCGGACTGCGGCGGAAACCGAACCGCCCCGTCCTAAAGGCCAGTCATGGCGAGTGTGGCGCTAGGGTCACCGGTTGAGGGTCAGGCCAACTGCTCGCTGTAAATGGTCTAAAACGAGCGCGCAACAGGGCCCAACTAGTTTCCTACTCCTCGCCCCGCACGGTTGCTATATGACGAGCTCAGGAAATGGGCCCGGCGGCAACACCAACGTACAACACGCTCGGCGCACTTTCAGGTCGCGATCTCTTCTCGCCTCGAGCTGTAAAACGTATTGTGTACAGGCTTTCAGTGCACGTTGAAGATGTGTGGCTTCACTAAAATAACTCGTTGTTTGCCACAGACACATGCTTTAAGGCCCAGATTTGGATTTGGCGCATAAAGCACCAGTTAAAAAACTTGGAAAAACCTAAAAATCACCCACTTTCTAATCTTTGTTTTATGTTGTCCTCAACCCTGGTGTTGCTTTGAACGGCCTTCCCAGAGGCTCACAAGTGAATAGTGCAGGTCTCTTCCGGCCCTGTTTTACACGCTATTTTGCCTTTGTTTTTTGCCTGAGTAAACACCTCAGAGTACGCTTGTTCCTTCGTTTACATCCTTTGTTTATAGAAATCATTACGAGTGGTTGCCATATCTTAGTCATACCTTCCAGAATACAGTAAAATACCACTTCAACGAACGTCATTTAAACTAACTATTGAGTTGTGCGAACTGTTTCAAATCTCCCACTGAACCGCCAATAAACCCTTTGCAAACGCCCTTCAGTTTAATGAAAATCAGCGCAATGCGCATTTCACTTCTACGAACATACTCCATGGCACCATCCTACATCTCCCAGGCCACATTGGTCCCTTTAACAAGAACAACACGCACTTTTCGTAGCACGTTTCTCGTTGAGAACCGCGGTTCATTACCACGCGACCAATAATGGGCCCCATTATAACTTCGAACTGGATTTGCTACCTGGATAACCTTGTAGCCAGCCGAAGTCACAGCCATAGCCACAGCTATAGCTTTAGCCCTAAAACCACTACAGCCACAAAAAAAGGCATTCGCATGCTTGTTAATCAAGAGTGCCAAACGAAGGCGTCTTTCTCTAGATGAAAAACGGGAGGTTTTGCGTAGGCTCATGGTTCATAAGAGCTTGAACTCAATTATTCAATTCATGACCGCTGCAGGCTTAAGTGCGAGGGTGCAACAAAAGAGTACTGCATTCTACAAAAGGTGCTAAATAGTGAATATTCGCTTACAAACGAGCAGAATGATAAATAAATGGGTTGAAACATCATTCGAACATCCGATGTTTTCTTCAGCTTGCGGTAACAAGCTGCAACATACCTATTTCAGTTGAATGAACTTTCACTTACATAAACATTTTTCTTTGGTCCCTTGAAGTTCATTCACGTGAAGTTTCACTGTATTTGGACTCCGAGGAATGAGGGCTTGGAAGGAAGTGAGTGGGCACATACGCTCGCCCGATCGACTATTTACCGGGCACATAACCAGCTCCCTCCAACCTTAAGCGATGCACAGCCGCTTTCCAGCCCGCACGCATACCTCGAGCCTTTATGCGTGCAGCGCAGGGTACATCCCTCGATCGCCCCATCGTGCAGTGACGAAACGGCAGTCCTTCCTCCTCCAGTAAAGACATTACCCAGAGATCATCTGACGCATTGCTTCCGAAATTTATTCGGACCTCCCCCGCCTGCTTGTTTTCCGGAGGTTACCCCACCCCAACCTAGTTCACACATTATGGGCTTGCGGTCGGCCCTCAAGGTTGTCCCACACTACCCAACCAGCACTGTCATCGTGTGAAGCGAGGCTGGCTGACCCCAGCGCACTGACGCCACCCCTGCTGGCGTCCAGCGGGGAGGAAGCCTTGGCCACAGCTTCCAAAAAAAGGCACCCTGCACTAACGGTGCTTGGAAAAATCAGGTTTTCCTTCCTTTCTCGGAAAAGAATTGTTCCACTGGTGCCAGAACTAAGCTTTTTGGTTTTAACCAATCATTGTCGCGGGGGGAAGAAGTTGAAACCACTGTTGTGTATGTTATGACTGCGAAAGGTTCTCGCTAAATTTGTGTGAGATAAAAAAGAACACTATGATCATTGCACAACGTAAAATTGGTCTCACCGTTATTGAAGGAAAGCAGTGTTTTATATAAACCAAACTTCTCTTTTGCATTCATACCCTTTTTAAAGGATACTTGCTTTGTGTAAAATCCTCGCCCGAAACTTGTTCTAATTATTTATTTACAAGCGACTACGACGAGGCTCAGATGTCCTCGTGTACTGCTCAGCCAGAGAGAGAGAGAGAGAGAGAGTTTAGAGCAGTCGCCGAAGCCCGTCGGCCACTTCACTCCTAGGTTGAAGCGGCCGACCCAAATGCCTGTTTAGGTCCTTAGCATTCAGAGCACGGTGCCCAAAGAAAAGGAGGAGGAAATGAGCGGAGCAGACGATAAGGGAGAGGAGTAAGAAGTAGATCTGTAGAAGGGAGTCGGATGGGAGGAACAGGCGTCTTCAGTCCTCCCAAACGTATCTTAACCGAGCTGTTCTGAGCGAGACTTTGACAGCATGAATTTCAAGTAAGAAAGTTGACTCAAATGTACTTCCCCAAATCACAGTTTGTGTTCCGTCAATCTTAGCCGTACTTGTCCTTTTTCAGAGCGCTTCGTATCCCTAAAACTTAATAAACAATCCTTCATAACCCAAGGAAAATGCTTTTATAGTGTAGAACATCTTGAGGTGATCTTCTCTACGGTTCGTGTATTCTTTGAAGCACATCTAAGACTTTGTCTCGGCTTCGGCTTAACCATGTTATGGCAAACTTCGCACATTTGGCTTTCAGAGACGTCCGCAGCTCAGTTTGGAGGCTGCTTCGTCTCAAGCACAACTGTTTCCGTCACTTTTCTGAACTTCTCGCCTGCCTTTTGCCCAACGGTGGATCGACATTTTTGATCGGTCGATTTAGGAAAGTTGAGCTGTTATGTGCACATGTTTATCATATTTCTAGTGCTGCTAACATAGCCAGACAGGCGAATGGCAAGAAATTGAGTGTCAATACGGTTGCCAAGCAACTTTTTAAGGCAGTGACGCTGAAATAACGTCCACATTCTGTTAGTTCAGCCATGCAGGGGGGAAGTACTGTCAACTTGTGTAACATATTATATTTGAACATCCCCCTGTCTTCATTAATATTTAACTCAGTATCGTCAAGTTTCCTTTTTTGATTAATGTAGTAGTAGTAGTAGTAATAAACAATTATTGACGTGATGCGGAGCGTAGGGGGGTGAGTTCAGCCTTTTCGGTCCAAGGCCACGAGCCCGCGCTGCTTCCAAGGCTCTCAACCCGATGGCTTGCTGTTTCTCCGGCGATGATTGGGTCAGTGCGATCCTCCATTGCTCAAGGATCGGGTTTGGTGGAGGGTGTTGGTTGTGTGGGCAAGAGAAGACGAAGGGGTAGATGGTGAGGGGAAGGCTAGAGGGCTGGCATAAAGTGTTGCAGAGGGAGGGGGATATGTGGGGGAGGATGGCGGGGTTGCAATAGGTACCGCGTTAGAGCCTGCGCCAGATGTATGCCTCACAGGTGGCTATGGAATACAGGTAGTGGGCGAGGATGGCGCTGTATGTTGTTTAAATCGGGGAGAAAGGAGGAGGGGAGGAACTCGGGTTCAGCCGTGCTGATGGGAGCGCCAAGAAATGAAGATTGCGGGCTGCAGCGTGTTCTGCTTACCTTCCTACAAGGCAACTGGGACCAGGGCGCCGTATAATAGGATTTCAGCATCTTCAGTAAGTTTGTGAAATAGGTCGAGGGCTTGGGACGGTGCAAGGCCTGCTTGGTAGTGGCGGCACGCATACTGCGAGTCCGTGATGATGCTGAGGTAGGGCTGGGCTCATACGTTGCCAAAGCGTGGGCGATGGCAAGTACCAAAGGCTTTTTCTCTGTTTCCTGCCTTCCTTTCCACTACTTTTCATGTCAAAATTCGCCAATGAACACTAACAAGAAGTATTTCCTCCGGCAATGATCATCGCGGTGTAAGGCTCTTGGTTTTTCTGCCATGCGTAATGTCGTCGACAGAGAAAATTCGAACGTAAAAACATGAACAAGACCAAACAAAATTGCACGTTCTGGCTTCCGGTCGTAAAATAGTTTACAGCGTTTTTATCTATTATGTAGAGCGCAGTGCAAACTTTGTTATAATTAATTAGGAATTCCAAAATTTGGCAGGTAATACAGCATTCTGCAATTTATTTTGTGTATTTGCATCCTGTGGTAGGTGCAGGTGGCTGCCGCAACCAAGCCTACATGACGTCTTGTAATAAATGATATTGTGTACTTATGGAGCCACTGTTGGTATAGGCGGTTTATTGAAGATTGGGAATGCTTAGTTGTGTTATCGCGAGTACGAAATGAGATCAAAGCTTTCCAGTACGTTTAGTAAACGTGACTTACCTGCGTATCGCACAATATGGTTTCGCCAATAGATGGTGTTGGTATAAAGTTTAACAGTCGGCGGAATGAATCACATAATTACTCAAGTCTCTAAATTTTCCGCCCAACAAGATCTCGACGAAAGGGTAATCTCGTATATCGGCTTCTCTCGACACACCTTCATCGGACGCGTCGCTTGACGGTGCGTTGTCAACGAAGTTTACGGAGTGCAACAACAACAACGAAAAGACAAATTCAGCGAGTTCAACGACTTATGCAATCGAGGCAGTTGGCGACGTTACGTACGTTTCCTGCATCCCCAAACTGCGTTGCTGGCAACTCCGTTGTTTCCGCGACGTTTACCGTCAGCAAAACTCTGCTACGAGGTCACCAGACGAAAACTGAGTCACTTGGCAGAACTATAACGTCACGACATCGCTGCGCAACATTTGAACCAGTTACCAATTGTTGTAACCGGATTTATTCCTAAGAAAATCGGCACGCTTCATAAGCATTCCTCGCGTTGCGAAACATGCCAACGGCGGGGAGGACAATTTGCTGGCACTAGGAGGCCATTTCGCCATTGTACCGAATTTCACGTGGCTCTTATCCCTAGCAGTTACTCCGAGTTCTCCGAGCCCAGCGCTGCTCCCTTGCCTGTTACCCACTCTTTTCGCGGACAAAAAGGCTTCGTTTTCAAAGTCTTCTCGCGCTTGAGTGAATTCTCCGAGCCAGCCTTTCGCTTTGGGAGTTGGCGAAGCTTGTCGGCTCAATTTCGACCCGCTTTCGACATGCGCTGTTTCTTTTACTTGGGCCACTCTCCACCCCGGGTTCGTTTCTCGTTTCTTTTTGGCCTACGCCGAGCAGATCGGGCTGGCGCCGGCTGACTGCACGCTGGCGTTCGAGCAAGTATCGCGTTTTAATTACGGCCATTCCTCTCACGGCCCGCTCTCTCGCGTTCACGGTTCAATCGCGAGCCCAAGGCTCGAGCCGGCAGCCGCGCCGAATGCGTCGTCGTCGGCAGCAGCGCCAGCTCCGAATCTAATTTGACGAGCTGCACAGATGGGCCAAACTGCTCGCCCGAATACTGCGGAAACAGAAGAGGGGAGGGTGCGACATCGAAAAGGCATTGCACGCGAGCAACGACTCGCGCTCTCCGTCGCTGCCGGCCGAAGGTGGCATCTACGTGGAACGCTCCTTTCCCCACTGCACTCGTCCTAATGCTACCCCCTCCTCCTCCTCCTCCGGCTGTGAATACATCTTGCACGGCGCGCGAGTTTTTCTAGTCACACGCGCCGACACTAGGGCGGAGCTTAACTACGCGCGCGCGCCTCCGTACGCGCGAACGATCAAGCCCACGTTGAGCGGCGTCCCTAGTGTGGCCAGCGTTAATTTAATTGCTGCGCGTAGTTGAAAGGTCGTCGGCCCGAGTTTTTTGACGCGCCGGGCGTAGAATTTAATAGGGCGGCGGCGTAAGCCCCCCCTTTCTGGACTGGCACGGCGGCGAGCCGGCGCGCAGCTTGATGACAAGTTTCGGGGGGCGCGAACACCCAGGGCGCTGCTGCCCTCTTGCCGAACGTTGGGAGAAGGCACCGAGTGACAGCGGACCGTTCATAAGCCCGACGCCGACACCAGCGCGCCGAAATTCGTTGACGCCGACTGCCGGCTAGTGTGGCTTTGAAACTCGCGCGGAATGCAACCCGCCGTATACTCGGGTCGACGGCGAGTTTCTGTCGCGCCCTTTCACGGCTTGGTAAGCTTGAGCCCGCCACGGGGTTTGTGGATCGCACCTCAGCGATGTGCGGTGAAGTGGAACGAAAAAATTACAGAACTATTTGGCGCTGTAATGGGATGTGGTTTTTGGGTAGGATGAGTGAAAAAGAGTGTACACTGGGTTTGTCTCGAGGGCTTACTTATTCACTTCCGTAAGTTAAAGCGCTTGCTTCATTGTCGCGCACAACGCGGAAGTAGTTCTCCTGTCCTGCCTAAACATAGTCCAAACATCTGTAGTAAAGAAACCGAGAGGGCGAGCCTAATAAATTATCTGGCATTCATTCACAAATGGGGCAAAATATAAAACAGGCTCTGTCTTATCTAAAACAGAAGTTTTATTTACCGGGGAATCAAAAAATGGTGATGATGGTTGATGAGTCGAGGCTAGACCTTTCAGTTGTATAGCAAACAACTCCCGTTTAATTTAAACAACCGGTATTTTTATACAGGTACCAAACGCTGTGAAACCCATAGTTTTTTTTTTTTTTGTATTTGAGCTCCATAAGAAACATCACCGCATGCATGGCTGAGAATAAAACCTGTAAGCTGTTACTTAATGGAATATCGACGGGGTGCGAAGGGGCTTTCGGAGTGTTTAGAAGTGGCTTCCCAGTCACTACGGCATTATCGGCAACGAAAGTGCAAACGCTGCCACCCGTTTGGCACATCACAGAGCGACGACCGTGCACATTCCATTATCTACAGATGGACGCAGCTAGGGCCCTCCGCATACTTTCCCCGAAAACAACACTCTCTAAATAATCTACCGAATAATCCACCTGTGCGCGCATAGGTGCCCTTGACCCGCACCTGCAACGTCCCCTTCCACTAAGCCTCCCACAGTCTCACGCAACTCTTCTTTGCCGTCTCTGGCTGGGGGTGGCTTTCACAAATGCTTATTCATACATAATAGGAATGGCAGCAACTGAGGAGTGCAAAACGTGCGGCACGCCGGAGACGATACGCCGTGTTTTGTGCGAGTGTCCACGCTAGTCGCCTGAAAGAAAGACGCTGTCGTCAGCATGAGGAACCTGGACTCTCGCCGGCCATTTTCGGAGACGATTCTGTGCCACTGGCCTTCTCTGTCATCCGCTCAGAAGGCGACTAAGGAATTCTTACGCTTTCTACGGGCGACGAACTTAAAAATCAGACTATAGACTGAAGGCCTCCAGTGTCAATCAGTGTCAGTGCTTCAGCGCTGGCCATACGTGTCTGCTCAAACTTTTCTCCATTCTTTCCTTTCTCTTTTTTGCCTATTTTCCCTTTCCCACCTGCAGGATAGCAAACTAGGCTGTAGCCAGGTTAACTTTCATGCTTTCCTTCTACCTCTTTCTTTTAAAAGTGATCACAATGTAATCACCTCGAGCTTACGTCAGCTTATTTGAGCGTATGTATGCACAAATCACGCACAGCTGTTGCAGGCTGCTGCTTATTTTACAGTGGGCTTATGCGTTGCATTGAAGTTCTCACGAAAACAATGCAATCGAGGTTTTACAATCGCGAATACAAATTCTTTACAATAATACGTCGAACTGCTAATAATGTGTTCGAAGCTTTCAGAATCCACTTTATTATTTTTATTCATCATAGCCGGCTCTATATTTGAGTCGGACATCGGAGATACGCAGCGTGGACTGTGATAACCAGTGACGTGCTTTTCGCCAGTTGTAACCCTACGGTGGGCACAATATGACTGAGTTGCTTCAAGTTTAAATTAGTTATAAACAAAACAAAGAAAACCAAGCCGTAGGTACGGTGTCGTACTGGCGAGGCCACAAAACAATGCAACTGGGACCTTGGCTCCTGTGCGAATAAAAGTAATTTAGAGGGTCACAATCTCCTTACGCCCACTATTTCGTTTCGCAAATTATAAAGCAAGCATTATAGGTTAGCGGATAAGCTCGTGTAGAGGAAATTTTAGCTAATAAGTAGCACCCAATTTGTTGTATATTTGGACACTGATGGATGGCGCACAAAACAAATGGACGCAGAAAAAAAAAACACTGCAGATAAAGCTGAGGATGTGTTGGACATGCAAGGGGAGGGTGGATTCGGCTGGCACTGTTCTTGATGATGATGATAATGATGGGTATTATTATAGTTATTATTATGATTAACTCGAAAACGTTACAGGGATATACTTGGGTACAAGTTAAGAATGGCAACAGCTCATGTAGTGTATAACTGCGCCGAAGCAACAGACCCGGATGTCAACGGGAGCGCGCGTTTTTAAAGGAGATCGCGCTTAATGCTTGATATCGTCTGCTCTTTGTCGCGTGATTTGTTTTTCGTTGCTGATTTAATTTATACGCCGATTCAGTTCGAAAAATCACGAGAACTGCTCGCGTCACGTTCAAAATACTCGTAGTAACGCACTTTTTGCGTCGCGCGGAGGAACAACCGGCTGAGGTGATGAGGCACAGTGGGCAACTTCCGTTGTCGTTCTTAAATTGTACCCGAGTAGAGCCCTCCATGATTCCAGCGGGCCCGCCAGCCGTGCCCGCGAGCCCTGCCGGAATTGGCGTCACCACAACAAAGCGGAAAGGACAACAGCAGGAACTGATGGGCATGCCCGGACTTTAGGCCTAACGTTTCGCTTTGAGGTCTTACGACGTCAAGTGGTACCCACAGCTTGGCTAACCATGAGTTTGCCGTTGCTTGGCGCGGCGTTAAGCTTAACGTTACGGCTACCAAACGCTAGGCCTTAAAATGGCCGTAAGCATAGGCCTAAGGAGTTCTATTGACCAACTATCTAAGTCATAGTTAGTTAGAGAAGTGGGAAAAGACACAAAGAGAAAGTAATGATGATGATGCTTCCGTAACTTTATCCTCTCATTGATCATGCAATAATGTTTTAGCATTCGAAACACGTAAGCAGGCTTCAGTGCTCTGAGGGATTTTATGTATTCAACCTATCTGCGCTTCAGACCCTTAACTAGACTACTCACATAACATCAAAATATTGCACTTACGATTTCTTGATGTTTGCTACTGCCTACTTCCCTGCATTTAGGGTGTTACAATTATTTAAATTTTATGTGCTCTTTCCGTTTTCGGATCAGATTTCAAATATCAGAATAATCAGAATCAGGTCAGATATCAGAATAACCAGATCCTCGGTTTACCCATCCATTTCCCGCTCTTACAAAGTTCCCTATAGTACTGTCTTCCTTGCAAGAATTTGACAGCGGGTGCGTGGCACCACAAACTCCTTAGAAAAAAACATCTTGTGCATGACCACAGGCCGCAGCGTGAACGCGCGCTTGATTAGGCGGGAATGAAGCCCAAAAAATAGCAGTGGCTTAGCTTGGCTATGCCAGGATGTACGTAGCGTGAGCTAAGGTTCAGCTGGTTATTCTTAGTTTTCCTGGTTGTCTAGGATTAGCTTGACTATCATGCTTACTGCTGCTTCAATGACACACACACGGTATACGCATTATGTGACACATGTATTTATCAAGCGGCTCCAGCGCAGCGTCACCAATCGCCCCAGAGCTAAGCTGGTTCCACAGGCGCACGCCGGTGTTGCTGTGACGCACGAGCTACCGGTTGCACACCCGGCCACCTCTCGCATGATCCTCAAACTGACCGGGCCGCCACGTGCGGAACAGAGGTCGGCGAAGACGCTGAGCGCGTGGGGTGTGTGAGAGACGCCGGGTAGCGAGCAACGTTCTGTGCGCCGTGTGACGTCACTGCTCCTCGCGCATGCGCAGCACGGCTCTCCAGGAGCCACGCGAAGCTGCTTAACCTCGGCCAGTGTAGCTCACGCTACAAAAACAAAAAAATCAGAAACTTGGAAACCACATTTGGTAATTCAATACCAGGCACAGAGCCGCGAGCAGAAACAAACAAAACAGGGAGGAAGAAAAGGAAAATGTGTGAGGCCCGCTGATGAGAAAGTCCGCTCGACCTCATGTTTCTCGGAAAGGTTTCCCTTGCTAAGGAGCCCGCGACTACGCTGCAGCTGCCAAGTTTTATCAATTAGCGTCGCGGTGCTGCCTGGCCCCCGCCCGTGCCGCGTCGCCATGGCCCTGCCGGCGCGAGTTGCATGCGAAGCCGTCGACGCCCCCCGTTTTGGTGCAGGTGGCTCGGCGGGATATTAACTCTGCGGGTCGTAAGTCGCAGGTGCCATCTTCTTCCTGGCGTTGCCGTTCACACCCTGAAGCCCCCGGTCCCCGCTGCAATGTCTCTTCGTCGCAATTCCCTCATTGCCGAGACAACAACGTAGAAAAGGAGGGAGCAGGGAAGCGCTTGAGCGAGAGTGAAGCTGAAGAAAAAAAGAGAAGATGGAAGTTTCGCAGCCCTAATGCGGTGCCCGGCTTGCTGTGATGCATGGGTCGCGCTGATGGCTTGAGCCCTGGCGTGCGTGCGTGCGTTGCGAACCGGTGGCGTCCACCTAATGGCGCTGGTATTTAGAGAAAGTGAGGGGAACGCGCGAAAGGGGGACGCGGGCAAGCGTCGCCGGTACGGGCGGTGTTTTTGGCGCGTTGCGAAACCAGCAATGAAAAAAGGCCCCTTGTGTAACGCTTTGGAGCTGTGAATAATGTCGCGCGCGTCTCGGCCGCGATGCGCGACCTCCGGTGTCAAGAACATAGCCGGGCCTTTTCCCTTCGTCGGCGTCGCGGCGTGTATATACCCGTGACGCGGCGGCGCATTTGGAAGGTGCGACGGGCCAGTGTTGGAGCGTCCTTGGCAAGCAGGGGGGCGGAAAAGGCTGTTTAAAAAGTTTGGCCGGTCTAATTAAACCGCCGTTTCCTCCGGGAGCTCAGCCGCGCGCACGTCGGGGAAGTTGAAATTCTCACGCACCGCTCCCTTATGGTGGCCTAGCAAGAAACGCAATTTAAGAGCTCTGACGCGGACACCCGGGCGTTCGTGGCGCGGGGCGAATTAAAAAGTAACCGGAGCGCAGGCGCGTGAGCGGATGTGGGTGAATGAGTGGGTGGGTAGTTGCCGGCGTATTCGTTTCATGGCTTGAGAATTGCTTCCGGGCACAGCGCGCATTAAGGCTAGATGCACAAGGCACTCAAATCTTGATCGACAATTTCCGACGCAATTCTTTTTCCCTCCCAGAAGCTCCACTCAAATACAAAAAAAAGTTGGAAAACCAATGTAATAAGCGCAACTGCTACGCGAATACATGCACTGTGTTTGTATGTTCAGTGTATAGGGAAAGACCCCGAAGTAACAGTCAGGGTTTTGGGGCGGCATTCTAGAGTTTTGTCCCTTTTGCGTCTCTTTCAAAAGTGTCCCTTTTGGCAAGCCCTGATTGGCTAAAAGCAAACAACCGGAAGTGACGTAACCCAAGCACGGCAAACCTACTGCCAACGCTCATTGCTTAACCGGAAGTACGTCACGAGAAAGGGGCGCAAAAGGGACGTTTTCAAAAGGGACAGTTACGTGAATACCGCCCCTGGATTGTTGCTCGGTATTTGCTGGCAGGAACAACTTGGGTTCTACAAATGGTGTGATAAATCGAGCATACGCTTCCATTTATTCAACAACAATAATGATTGGAAGGTGGAGAGAACAGGAGGGGCAATATTTTAATAGATAAAACATCTGACGCCAAATTTTAGCCGTCACTGGAAACTCTTTATGGCGAGAGACGGCTTCGTACGCGCGGGGGCTAGACTACCTAGTCAATAAACCGTGTTATACTATGCAGCGCTTTAAAAACACCGAGCTGAACGAATGGAAAACGAAATAATTTATTTTTAAGGGGCGAAGGCGACATTTTTTGCGGAATACGCCGAATAAATCAGGTCGTTGCAAAGAACTTGAACATTGGCAAAAGCAGAGACGCTAATTTCTGACCATATCACAATTATTCGAACGGAATAAGGTACTAGAATAGTACCTAAACGATGGGCACGTTTAATTCGCAGCCACCACAAGTTATTGAATGCGACCTTCATCTGTTACTGTTTGAATGGATCCCGTCGGTTTATTGTGGCGTTTGATGCGCCGAAGCTACATATGGACTATGAGGCGCGCCGTAGTGAACGGCTCGGGATTAAGTTCGACCACCTGTGGATTTTTACCGTGCGCCAAAATCTCGACACACGGGCATTTTTGCCTTTCGCCTCCACCAGAAAAAATGCCGCCGCGGCCGAGAATCGAACCCGCGTCTTTCGGCTCCGCGGTACTACGCCTTAGCCATTGAGCCACTGCGACGGGTGAATGGATAACGTATACGTGATCATCTCGGGGTACAAGTGAAACCGTTTAAACTAGTATCTGGATTTTCGCGAAGGTTTTACCGTGCGCCAAAATCTCGACACACGGGCATTTTTGTCTTTCGCCTCCACCAGAAAAGTGGCCGCCGCGGCCGAGAATCGAATCCGCGTCTTTCGGCTCAGCGGTACTACGCCTTAGCCATTGAGCCACCGCGACGGGTGACTGGGTACCGTATACGTGAACATCTCTGTAGACCTCAATATTTTTTACTTCGACGTACAAGTGAAACCGTTCAAACTAGTATCTGGATTTTCGCGAAGGTTATCTTTTTTTGGCAACGTCCGGCTGAATCTGACAGGACCGCAGATGAATCACGGAGAAAAAATGTTCATGTTTTATTCCTGTTAAATAAAAAAAGAAAACATTATTTTATTTTATAACATGTTTCTAGTTAATACCGATCCCTGCAAACGCTTTCCTCAGCATTCTCGCCCCATTTGAGGTGTTTTCACAGCCGACAAGGCATTTACAACCTAGCTAATTACCATAATCTTTCCGTAATTTTATTAGTGGATGAATGGCTTGCAGACAAGTCGTGTAGACGCTAGCGACGATTTCTTTTTTCAAGAAACTGTGACCGCTCTGTTTGATCATGGCTCAGTCTCACCTTGCAGCGCATGTAAGCAGTTCTGCTCTATGAAACGGGATTTCAAAAAAAAAAAAAAAAAACTTCTGTAAAACATTTTTTCCGGCCCTTCATGACCTAAACAAAAAATGGCCGCGTATCCGCTACTTAAATAAGTAAAGCTGTAGACTGGGCTAGTTGGTAGTTCATAGTGATCAAATGTAGCGCAGCAGAAACACGCGGGACGGAAAGTCTGTGTGTATTCTTTCCGTCCCGCGTGTTTCTGCTGCGCTACAGTTGACCACTATCCGCTACTCTCGTTGCAAATGCCGACGAAAGACAATAGCCGGCTGGCGCTCCAGCCAAGTAAATGCCTTCCTTCTCTTTCCCGCTCACCTCTCATGCTGTTCCTCTCCAGTCTCGTTACTCACAAGTTAACACGCTAGAGGTAGCTCAAGTCAATTTAAATTTACCCCGTTTCACTGTTCCAAGTCGGGTGCCTCGATGCCAGCGCTGCCGTACGGCGGAGACGCGCGTGAATCGAGGCACCCTACTACAATGTTTATAGAACCACGTTGCACTAGTCCACGAGCGTGCCAAGCGGAACGTGGAGCCTATCAGTGGAAGCTTTCGTTGCGTTTGCCGTTTGATTGCTTAAATGCCGCCAGGCGCTATAGTAGCGCTGGCAACAGCAGGCGACGGTTTTCTGCAGTTGATGTAGTATTACATTGGCTATCGTAAAAACCAAGCATCCGTGATTTTTTTTAATAAAGGATCATTGCAAATATCACTTATGTATTAGTTTGCTGCCTTAATTTGCGTAATGTCTTGTTTTTGTTCAGCAGTGTTGACAAGTATGAACATTGACAGCGGTCTTAGACGTTTAGATGTGGCTGTGGGTATATAAGAATATTGCGCAGCTGCTGTTTCACTTTGGCCGGGTGGCTGAATCGAGTCACAAATACGACGTACATAATTTCTGTGTTTAAGTAGCCCAAGAAAGACTATAGTCTTTAAAAGTTGTAACTCTTCTATCCTTCATTATCTGTGTTTCGTCAGCGGAACAGCTTTTTTTAGGCTTGCAGGTGCCACCGGCTGTGACAGTAGCACAGTAAAGTGCCGGTGGTGGCCCCTTGTGCAGTCCTGCGACTTCGGCAGCTTCTACCACTTTATTCGCCTTAGTTCAGACATGAAATGGCGCAGCACGCGTGCGTACGCGAAGCGGGAGAGTGAGGTTAGGGGAGGTTTCGAAACGGCGGCGGGCTTTTATTATCCCTGGTTTCCCGAAGGCGACGTGCGGCTTGTTCGGAGGAGATGGCACCGGTGTCTTCCCCGCCGGTCCGATTTCTTTCGCCGGGCTTCCTTTTTAAAGCGCCGTAAAGGGCCCCGGGGTCATTCGAGACGTCGCGCGCGAACCCCGGAGACAAACTCTTTGGGCCATCACGTACGGGCCATCAGCTCGTCGATCTAAGGCGGGCCGTGCTCCCACTTTTCCTTTTCACCCCGTCCGCCCCGCTAAGGGTGCAGCGGCCGTCGCGATGTCTGCGACGAAACGGTCTCGCTGAAAGCGTATTAACGAAGTTTAGGCGGCGGGCTACGACGAACTGACAACTAAGCAAAAAGGATTCGCTGCGAGATAAGCGGGCATGCGTTGTAGGGATGGCCGTAAGCCAAGCGTATATGGCGCTGCCGTGGTGTACACCCAGGCGCGCAGGTTTTTTAGGGTTTGTCACCTGTAGAAACCACCGCAGACGTGGCGAAGGACAGTTTAGTTAGGAGAAACAACCAGTTTGCTTATATAAAGCGAGAAGCGCGCGCAATTCTTGGAGCCATAGCCCAACCACCCCCTCCAAATAAGCAACGGGCTCCGGCCTCCTTTTTATATCACCCGTATCTTGATTCCTCCGAATGGGATACGTGTGGAAGGGTTGCCACCGTCGCTAAGCTTGGACTGCGCCGAATGTATAAAGAGACGAAGGAGCAAGCGCTCGCTATTAAAGTGCTCGAATTCTACAGTTCCAGCCAGACGAAGATGCAACACTGGCAATGCGCGTTGCGTGAATGTAGACCATAGAGCGGCGTGTCGTGTTACCTCTAATAGAGGGCAGTGGAAATACTTTAACAGAAGCACCATGTCGTAAAACAGAATGCGAGGAATGTGTTTCATGGAGAATACGAATGTATTTCGGCGCCGACAAATGGCCCAGAACGGGATCCTTGCGACGCGGCCTGGCCGAGCACGTGACCTAGAGCACTGCACGGGCCCGGGCCGGCCCGCAGGCCGGGCCGACCAAAGTCGATTATCAGCAGGCCCGGGCTGGGCCCGGGCTGGGCCCGGGCTCGACGCCGTGGGCCCGGGCCGGGCTCGGGCTTGAATTCATAGGCACGGCCGTTAATAGGTCCGACGTGAAGTGTAGAAAAGAGCATCAAAATGAATATTCTTGGTTTATTTTTGCGCGCTTCTTGCTGTTAGTTGTACGCATTGTTTTAAAAACGTGTTTTGCTAGGTCTGTCGGTCACTATACTGCAATTTTAATGACATTTCTTGAACTGCATCAAGATTTTATATTTTGGTGTATAACACACCAAAGATACAATTACAAAGAATGCCCAAGAGGGGAAGGAATTAATTAAGACATCCTGGAGCTGTGCACCTATGTCCTATGTATGTACGCGTGTGTTTTAGATGGCGCACCAATCAAAATGTGGCTGCCGTGGCCGGGAATCAAACTCGCGTGCCAGAGAAACACCACCGCTTAACAACCAATGCAGGTGAAGTATTTTAACGCGCGTACATACTCGTTGATTCAAATGCGGATCAAAAAATTGCAGCAATACCAACTTGTGGCCGAGACAACCACGTGAAGTTGCCAAGAGTCTGGTTATCAAAGGTGATGGTGTCTCTCGTCTAAGAATACGAGCTATTATTACGCCGATGTGGCTGTGAACTGCAGACGGTGAAAGCTAAACTACGTGCACTTTTAAACCATAAGGGTTTCAGTTCATGACGTGCTTGTACAAACTAGATACTCCGTCTGATCACCGGGAATATAATAAACAAACTTTCTTCATCGTCAAAGACCGGGCCTGGTCACACACGCGCGGGCCCTCCCTAGTCCAAAAAATAAATTACCGGGCCGGGCCGGGCCTGGGCTTGAGATGGCGGGCCCGGGCCGGGCTCGGGCCAGGCTCACTTATGAATGCGCGGGCCCGGACCGGGCTCGGACTAGGTGTTACGGGCCCGGGTCGGGCTCGGGCATCGCGAACCGGGCTCGGGCCGGGCTCGGGCCTTAAAATCAGGCCCGTGCAGTGCTCTAACGTGACCTCGCGTCGTCAGTTTTACGTCAGTGGCGGCGAAAGCTAGTGCGAAAAAACACCTAATACGCACGATATAACTCCATTCTAAATGGCATACAGTGCGACGCAAAAATTTAATTTTAATACCTGGATGCAGAACATATCTACCACGTAGGCTCTTAGTCGTAGTAACGGAGAGACGAAAAGAAAGACAGAACTTAATGATGCGAATGCGGGGTATGTGAGCCTAATGTTAGCAGCGCCATCTTACGGCATCCGCTGAAACCTGAGATTGTACGGCGCTTCCCCAGTTCGAACCCGGGGGTATGTGCCGGCCTGCCGCTAAGCCTAACGTTAAGCTTTGAGCTTTTACGTCGCCAGTCAAGACCCGCAGTTTGATTTCGCTTGGCACGTTGTAAGGCTCAACATTACGGCTGCGTAACGTTTACTCTAGATACAATGGTGACGAGGGCGATTGGCCAGGGCTCTCCGTTATAACAACGAAGCGAAGAAAAAGATTCATAGAGAAAAGGATGATGATGCTAACGAGAGGATACGTTCTGCGGATTTGACACTGATTCTTTCTCATTCAAGATCATTGCTTAGGTGCCCTCGTAATTATTTCGCAGGATGAACAGCGCATAACTATTTCAGGACCGTGAATTCAGTTTGAAGAGCATGAACGATTTTATTACTGAAAAGCGTGCGGAAGCGGGTAGCACAAGCTGTGCACAATCCAAGCAGATGCTGAGTCGGAGAACGCACTCCATTATATTTAATTTCAGCAACCATTGCCTTCTACTGGTAACCGCTACGTGCTAGTCAAACTATCACAGATTCGTAGTACCACTATGAACACGACACACCTATCTAATCTGGAAAACTTGCTGGCGGGAGAGAGTACGTTTGTGTTGCAAAAACAAGCTTCGCGTTTTTTGAATTCGGCAGAACGCGCTACTCTACTAGTGAAGGTATACGCTCTGCAAGGATGGAACCGTTAATTTTATGGCATTTTCTGTTCAGCGCGCTGTGCATCGGTGACAAAAACTGGTCAATAAAACCCAGGACCAAACGAGTGGTATGTTCAGAGTGTTACATTCGGGAAGGCGTACCCGAAGCGGGCTCCGTCTACTCCGTCATGCGTGGTAGCGTGGTGAAGAGCGGTCAGCAAAAGTTGCTGTCTTGGTGATGACAAGAAGCGGAAGGCAAACTTAACTGGTTTACTGCATGGTGAGAGATGAGCCGAAGCAACACGGGAACAATAGCCAAGGTTACAGCGGGACTCGAGCAGAGCGCAGAACACAGCCGCACAGAACCAGCCGTGCAGAACACAGCATGGACTCGCTGCTGCGAAACAAATGCGAACTATCCACCGAGAGGGCGGTTTTATACACAATAGCCGTAACCGCTTCGCGGTTTTCACAATGCTACTGTGCACACAGCCCGCAAATAGTACAGACACACACAACACTCTTTCCAGAGTTCGTGGGGGCCGGTAGCAGCGGCGCTTGCTGAGTCTGAGAGGAGATTTCGGCTGTGGCGTCCACTTTGCCGGGGCAAGTTTCAAATTATAGATCTTTTGGCTGTCGCTACAACGGTTTGAGTCACCGACAGCAAAACGCACAGGCGGAAAGGTGCCCGTAGTGGTAGGCTTTGCCACATAGCACACGAGCACTGTGCGAAGCCTGCAAGCAGTACATGCGAACAGAATAGTGGCGCACTGAATCGTAACAAAACGCTCTTTTGTATTTCATCATTGGCAGCAATACCCTGGCCGCCGCCCCCTCTTGCTATCACTGGCATCAGCGCGTAGTTCTCATTTAACGAATTTTTCGGCTGCGGCGAATGACAGGAAACATGTGTTAGGCTAGCGACTGGCAAAATATTAACAACGGGCAAGGTTGAAAGCCCCTCGTCAAAATGTGGGGAACATTTTCTGCTCGGAATGGCACAGGAATGTTCAAACGCGAAAATATCAAGCAACCAATCAACAGCCAATAAAAAATCGACACTCGCATCTGATAGTGCGATGATCTGCTATCAGCTTCCTTGATTATGCCGGTGAGAAAATGGCTCACTCATACGGTTGATATGCGAGATCCGTCTATTATTTACCGGTGAATAAGTCGCATTGAAGATTCTTGACCCATTGAATTCCTTCCATACAGTTCTTTTCATAACAATAAATAACGTTTTTAGTACCCGAATTACGTACCCAAGCATTCTGGCGATACGAACAATAACTATTAATGCGAAAGCCTCATGCGCCCCATTCTATAGAAAATCGCCATCTTCGTTGTTGTCCGGTCAAGAAAAGGGCTGCCCCAGTAAAGAGTAAATAAAGTAAAAAAACACAAGCGTGATCCGATGGTATTCGAGCCGGGGTCGGCACAGTATCACCCAGCGCCCTATCAACTGTGATATGTTTTGTTTTCTTTTGTTTTCTCTAACGCATGGAACATTTAGGCACACTCACGATCACACATAACGATTAAGACAAAAGCTAACAGGCATCGATGGAGAGGTACATAATTCCAACTTCGGTTTGCGTCCTTTAAAAGCCAGACAAGCGGACACACGCATTGAAAACGTTGCCAGCGTAGAACAAAAGTTGTTGTTCTTCCTTTGTTCATGCCACATACAGGCTTGGGGTATTGGGCAGGAATCAGAAGCTTTGTGGGGCGATATGGTCGCCTCACCAAATACCCAAAACTACGAATTTGAAGCGTAAAAGTTGTAGAAAAGTTGTACAATAATACGTGCTTCGTGAAATCAGAACGTGATGGTACGTGAATAGAATAGGAGCACACCAGCCGCGCAGAACACTGGTTCTATGGGGAAGCTGTGGCGTGTGCCAGACTGCTTGATGACGTAATTCGGGCCATAAGGCGCAGAAACGAAAGCGATGAGAAATACGCATACACGGTGTAACAGATATGGAGGCGGCTGAAGTAATTCACGCCTAAAGACACAGAAAAAAAAGCGAAGAAAGCGACCTAAATGCGAAGTTGTAGCGAATAAGTTGTTAATATCGCCAGGCTTTCCCCTTCAACGCACGTAAACGCTCCGAGAAATATTTTTCGTCGTTTCATTCAGCGCTCTCACTCGTCTTGGCAGCGTGACCCCTATGAAAATCGAGACTGCATTCACAGTGTCCACTTGATGCTTTTATTTATACAGTTAACAACACAAATATGGACATGCTTAATCGCGAGACATATCGTTTACACTACCACGCATTTCTACTTGGATCCGCTCGCTTCATATACACACGCACGCTTCATATACACCAACTACTATAGGCAGGCACGGAAAGAAATTAGATTTAATTTGCGCTTTATGCCACAAAATAGTTGCGCCTGTCAAGCACCCACCAAGCCGACGGACAAGAGTTCTTCTGGATTACCCCAGCGTCACGGAAGAATGGTGTCATTTCACCTTTCTTAAGTATCCTATAAACAAACACATTAAAAAAGAATGATTATAGTTGCGGCATGGTGGCCCCATCTTCGAATCAAACATAATTTTGCGTCGGTACAGGCGGCTGCCTTGCGCTTCTCCATAAAAAAGAAAAACAAAACAAAACAAAACAAAAAAACACACACACGAGGGTTTCGTGGCGACAAATCATCGAAATGGACTCCGACATCAGCGCTTGAAACAGGCTCCTGGCGCCCTGACAATTTGCATATTGCATCGGCGCTGCGGCGCCTTCCTCCAGCATATTTGCACGTGACCTTATACCGGCGCCGCAAAGTTGTCCCTTCACGCATGAGCGGCCTGACACCGTACGTTACGCCGTTAGGCCCCAAACTCGGAACAGCGGGGTACGAAAGCAAACCCAAAAGAACAGAGTGTACTGCACACACACCACACAAAAGGGAAGTCCAGAGTGCAAGGGAGAGCGAGTTTTGAATGTGACGGGAGCAAAAAGGAGAGGTGCGAACGCGGCGGCCGTGAGGGATCGTTAGCGTCCGCCGCCGCCGGCGGCCGTACACAACGAGCGGAGCGGAAGCGACACGTGGGCGAGCACGTACAAATCTCCCCCAGGAATGACGTGAAGAGCGTAACGGTGCCGCCGCCGCCGCGTTCGAAATTGGCCGGCTCCTCTCTGAGGGCCGATGAAATGGGAAGGGAAGCGCTCCCGCCGTCGTCGTCGTTCGGGAGAGTGCTAATCATCGCCACCAGGGGGGCGCGTGCAGCCGTCGCGCTACGGGACGCCCTCTCAGGGGGTGCAAGCGATAATTAGCAGATTAGCTAGAGCGTTACTAGCCGCCGCTTACACCCCCGCTCGCGTAGCGGAGGCCCATAGGGCGGACAAATTGTCTGGGAGCCAGCAGCTCGAGCGCTTTCCCCGGCCGCCGGCCCCGCGCCAACTGCGCTTCTAACTGCGGCGGCCCACCGTTCGTTTCGTGCGCTTGTGTGCGAGTACTGGCAGCTACCGCTGCTGTATATGAGCCTCTAGACAGCGGTGAACACGGCGGACCATGTGACAGTTTCCGCTTGGCACAACAGGGTAGGAACTATGCTGGCCAGAGGCTTGTTTGTCCCTCTGCTTGCATTACCGTAGGGGGAAGTCCGCTATAAGCCCGCACCGGATACGGCCCTGTCGACCAACTGCTTCTTCGTGAAGTGACACGGCAACCGTAATTGAACAAAGTAGAGGGACACTATTCGCATCACCAAGCGTAGCGTTAACCCGTTTGATGGATTAATGTTACAGACGGCCTTGGTTGCAGTTGCTGCTCGCGTTAATATCAAGGATAATTCATCTTCATGCCTCGGGTCGTACATATCAAAAGCATGCCGGTGGGGGCACAAATTGCTAATAAGCTACACAAGAAAGCATCAGTGTTGCGCGTTGAGAAACGCCGGGAAAGATTGCTAGCAAAACGGGCGCCAAAACGGGTGCCAAAACAAATAGTCTCGTAAATGTGATAATGAACCGCTGAATCCAAAGACATGGAAGGAAACAGGCATTGTCCGAGGAACGCTTACTTTTGGTTCCTGCTAATGGCTCGAATTCCAGGACATTAACTCCCTTTCATTCTGGAATCCCGGTAGCCTCTTTTGCCACCTTTTTTTTTTTTTTTTGCATCCGGTGTTTTTTCTTTCTCCCGCCTTCCGCGCAAACAATGCTCCCGTACCGGCGCTATTTCCAGCAATAACCGTAAGAGGAGACACGGCCGTCGGAGAATCGCATTATTTTCCGCGGCCAGTCATCTTGATGCTTGTCCCCGCATCGCGCGGCTTTTCGCGGCGCCAGCATGGCGTAAAATGTCGTTTCTGCCTGCGGGATGGGATGTGCGGGAAAGGGTGCTCTCCCAGCCACGAGGGCCAAGTGGCTGCTGCTGCGCGGGAGAGGGACGTGCGCCCATAGTCGTAAGCGTTGGCTGCGGCCCGGAGTCGCCGGGCGGCGATCAATCAGGCGTAAAGTGCGTTGCATTTGCATGCGGCCGCTCTCGAAGGCTTCTCACCAGCCGTGCAACCTTCCCGCACCACCTTCTCGAGCGGCCTGCCTCCGCTGTGCGTAGTAATTCCATTACTGCTGTCCTCCGTCCAGAACAGTGGGCTCTGCCCCGAATTGGACATAGGCGCCATCTAGCCGAAAGAAGCCCAAGCGCTGCCCTCTCCCCCCGTCCGTCCTCTTATCCTTGGTGAACTGGCAGAGAAGTGTGCCGTTTGATTAGATTACGGCCGGTCTCCTCGTGTTTCGCGTTCTTGTTGTTCTTCTGGTGTGTTGTGATCGACGACCGGCAGAGCGTGACTCCTTGGCTGCCTCGCATCATCCGCGAGTAATTTCGCCTGCCGGCGCCACTTTGGGCAGCTCCTCCTCCCTGACCGCCGCCGCTGGTGGCGGTTCATGGGACGGGCGCACTGACGTGCGGTCGAGCTGGATAGCCGCTAACAAACTTGCCCTCGCTGTGCGCACCGGTTCACTTGAGCTTCCATTTATTCTTTTCTTTTCGTGCCTGTGATTAAGGGGCGCTAAATTTTAGCGCCGAAATTGGCCATAAGAACACACCACGGGATACAGTAGCATGGGAATGAATGGGGCAGACCCGAAATGTTTGAGAAGGGAGAATGTGCAACCTTCTTTAAGTATCGGGTTTCAGGTTATGCGCTCTAAAATCCATTGCACATTTCAATAAGCGACGAAAAACAAAAGATAAGCGAATTGATATAAATAAACGCTATCATGTACAAGAGGGGAAAACTATAAACTTTTTGTTTGAGCCACAAAGGAGATAATGAAACCGCTCATCTTCTGCCGGACCGGGACGTTCTTAGTCCCTGGGCACGTGCATCTAGCTGCGCCAGGTACATCAGCCCGAGCCAGCCACCCAGGTCGCCGCTATCTAACTGGCTCTCCCAGTGCTCAGGAGTTGGTTTGGGGAGGGGGTGTAGAGCTGGGGGGAGGTGGCGCTTCCATGTGGTATGTGGTGCAATGGTATAAGTAGTGTTCACAGATTGGGTGGACCGAATGAAGGCGAGTGTCATGGGGAAGTGTTAGTTTGGAGTCACCCTGACATCCATCCTTTTGTCTTGTGAAGCTTTAAACGGGGTGGGGGGAAGTGTTGGGCGGAAAAATGATGTCATCATCTCTTTTATGTACGCTGCTGCTGCACACACCCTTCGTTTGTCTAAGAGATGCTCACCCGCATCATTAGTCTTAGTGTGGTAAAGCACGCTTTAGAGGCATTGTAGAGTAATGAGCTGTCTTCAAAATTTCAAGTGACGAATCCCTTAAATATAGAGTTGTTCGCTTTAGGTTAAAACCCGATTTTAAGCTATTTTCACACACCGATCATGTGTCACGGGAATCGGATTAAACCCGATTTCTCTCCGAGTGGGCCATTTCAAAGTAGCGATCTGCACAATCGTGCTCTGACGGCCCGCCGTTTTCAACCAGTATTTGCTAGAAGCAAGGAGCACAAACACATTGATTGATTGTGGGGTTTAACGCGCCGACGCAACGCAGGCGATGAGGCGCGCCGTAGTGGAGGGCTCCGGATTAATTTTGACCACCTGGGGATCTTTA
Organism: Haemaphysalis longicornis; assembly: GCA_013339765.2. NCBI lineage: Eukaryota > Metazoa > Arthropoda > Arachnida > Ixodida > Ixodidae > Haemaphysalis > Haemaphysalis longicornis. Next base: position 108,034,563 of record CM023451.1, on the reverse strand, counting down.
TCGTGTGCCGAAATCTCGTACACATGGGCGTTTTTGCTTTTCGCCTCCATCAGAAAAGCGGCCGCCGCGGCCGGGAATCGAACCCACGACCTCGTGCTCAGCAGCGCAACGCCTTAGCCACTGAGCCACCGCGGCGGGTGAGCACAAACACAGCTTTCCAACTCACTGAGTATTGCAATGACTCGACCGCTTGCTACCTGAGGCTGGAAAATGCTGCAGTGACATTGTTGTGCCTAGCTAATGCATGCTCTGATGTCGAGATAATTTTCTCCCGGCTGAGATGCGTCCAGCAATAGAACAGGTCTGGTATGGAGACCGACATGACGCGCATGCAGACGGCAGTGTGTGTAAATAAGGATGTGTAAAAAATCGATGACCAGCTTTTGGTGAAAAAAATGTTTCATTTCTTAGAAGTTATCAATGATCTTATCATTACAGATTCATTTTCAAACAAACGCCAAATTTCGGAGAGTATTTGCTAGAAAACCCCGATGTTGTCCCCCCCCCCCCCCCCCCCCCCCCCGATTACTAGCCTGAAACGAACAGCAATTTAACGAGTTAGAGTTAAGAAGCTCGTGATAACTCATGCTAAAATAAACTGAGTGTGCTACTGAGTACATATGTACATTTGAACCGAAAAAAACCTAAATTTCGGAATGGTTTTACAAATAAACCCGATTTATCCCCGGCTATCAGTTCGAAAAATATATGCACCTGATTTGTACCCCCCCCCCCCCCCCCAATTAAGAAATATATAAAAATTGAAAACAAACTCTACCTAAATATAATGGGCACACGAGGCCTCATTGAAGCGAAGCTTTAGTGTTCTCACTGATGGCGTCTGTAACGCGAAAACGCACTGCAGGAATGCCAACTTTCTCCGACGATGATGATGAACGATCGTGGGTGAAGTGAAAGGGAAAAAAAGCAGTACAGTGGCCGGAATCGAATCTGGGTCCATCGCGTTATGAAGCCGGTGTCTAGCTGATTGCGCCATTCGGACATGGTATTTAAATTCAAAGCATTGGGGGTCATCCTTCATTGAGTCATTGCCACGTACGCCGCCGTTACTAGGCCGCACTGCACGTCGGAAGATGAGCGGATAATTTGAAATGGGTGAGCTGCGGACTCATGTCCCTGTTTACAGCAGCGCCGTTGGCATGGTTGCTGCCGTTGGTAGACCGCGCTGCATTCCGTGAGATGAACGGCTCATTTGGAAGTTGCTGGGAGCTATAGCGGGACAGCAGACACGCCAGTGGAAGTGAATTTGTATGTAATAAGGTGATGAGGAGATTCTTCATGTGATGAGGGGTTTGTTTATCTGGTGTAATGTGCGCGGGGTTTGGTTTGGGTTGTTGGTAATTGGGTATGGGTTTGGGGTTTCGAGTTTTGGTTTGTTTTATACTGACTGGTGAGAAGCTACGCGCGCATCCCTGCTCTCTTTAGGAAAGGGGTTCGCTAGTTTCTTCGTAAAATCATCATTTTGTTTCACGTAAGCGACAGGCTGGCTGTGCAAGGAGAGTTTCGACGAAAGGTCATGTAACTGGAGGCTCGTGTTACAAAATATTTTCAAGGAGGTGCACAATAGTACACAAAGTATAGAAGCCGCTGCTACGTATTTTACAAACGAAGACTGTGAGTTAACGTGGTGAAATAAACACATTTTTGTCGTTGAAACTGTCGCAAGTGGATCGAGTAACATTTGCGAAAAACGCGAGTGACCGGAAAGTGCTAAACTAAATGAGATAAGAGAATTTTTATCCATATTAATTCTTTTCCTCGTCACAGGTTTTTGGCAACATTATTCCACAGCATGTTTTATTGATAACTTACTAAATGTACTTATCACTTTCGTAACAATCATCGTGGCCGCGCTTTTGTATGGTACTAAGCATCTGCTTACGTTGCTTGCCGTATATGCCATGCATGATGCGTGACTCGGTTTTGTGGGATGCCCGGTAGCAGAAAAAGCATGCTGGTGCCACCTATCAAAGCTCAAACTTTGTCAGCGTGGTAACAAAAACAAAATGCCAATTGGCTCTCAGGGGCATGAAAATAGGAAAAGCTGCAGGATCCGACGACATAACTGTAGATCTTCTAAAGGAGTGAGGAGATATTGTACTGGAAAAGCTTGCTGTACTGTTTTCAGTATGCTTGAAGACTCAAAAAGTGCGCATAGCCCGGAAAACGCCAACATTATTCTGATTCATCAGAAGGGAGATCCCAAGGACCTCAAGAATTACAGACCCATCAGCTTACTCTCAGTTGTTTACAAGCTGTTTGTCAAAGTTAAAGCTAGCCGCATACGTGACAGCCTATAGATTCCCAATAACCCAGAGAGCAGGGTGGGTTTAGGAAAGGGTACTCAACCATGGATCACATCTATGTCGTCAATCAAGTGAGAGAAATCCGCAAAGTACACTAAACTTCTTTACATGACATTTATAGATTATGGGAACGCGTTTGCTTCCGCTCACCGCATCCGTGCTAGAAGCACTAAAAAACCAGGGAATAGAGGAGACCTACATAAGACTTCTAGAAGACATATATAAGGAATGCACAGGCAGCATAACCCTCCACAAGCAAAGCGATAAATTGCCGATCCGAAAGGGAGTAAGAAAGGGAGATACCATCTCTCCAAAACTATTCACAGCGTGCCTGGAGGGGGATATTTAGATAGCTTGACTGTGCAAATACAGTATTAAGGATAACCGGGCAATACTTGAGACATTTGAGGTTTGTGGACGACATAGTCTTGCTGAGGGAGACTGCTAAACACATGCAAACAATGCTTGAGGAAGTACAATCAGAAAGAACGGCCGTGGGTCTAAAAATAAATATGAATAAATAAGAAATAAGCATGCCAAGAACGCCCTCTTCAGCTTAGAAAACTAATAACTATAAGAAGAAAAAGCTATAACCACCTCGGACAGATGGTTAGTGCTGACCCCAACTACGAGAGAGAAATCCGGCGCAGAATAGGTATGGCTTGGTGAGCACTAGGAAAGCCCTCCCAAAAAATTAAAAGTAAGCTACCCTCTGTCACTCAAAACAACAACAAAAAAATCTACAACCACTGCATACTGCCGGTGGTGACATATGGAGCTGAAACTTGGCACCTTACTAAACAACTAGAAAGCAAGCTTGGGTCGGCTCAACGGGCCATGGAACCTATAGCTAGTGTTAGGAATAACACTAAGGAACAGGAAACGAGCTATCTGGATCAGAGAACAAACTAGAGTAGAAGATATCATAGTTGAAATAAAGAAAAATAAATGAACTTGGGCTGGCTATGTAGTGAGACCAACCGACAACCGCTGGACAATTAGGGTAACAGAGTCTGGATACCAAGAGATGAGTCCAGAAGAAGGGGAAGGCCTATAGCACAATGGAGGGATGAAATAGAGAAATTCGGGGGTAAACTTTGGACTCGAGCGGCGCAGGACAGGAGCGGTTGAAGGTCAATGGGAGAGGCCTTCGTTCTGCAGTGGACCTGAGTATGCTGCTGCTACTGCTGCTGCTGATGATGATGATCACGTATTTACACGTGTTCTTGAAATCTAAGTAAGCTGAGCTTAAGATAAAGGCCTCCTGGCTCAATATTAGATTCTAATTACCAGCGAAGCCGCAATCCAGTGATATTGGCAACGTTTGCGACTGGCTGACGTTGCTAATGTGCTAAGTCCTACAACTTAGTCAGTCTGGGCATTGCAGTGTGCATGACGGAGAGCAAGGGGGAATTTCTTTCCAAACATTGAATACCACGAGGTGTCTCTTGACGAACGACGCAGGGATGATGTACCACCAGAATTTTTATCCCGCTGCGTGACACTATGTCACTATTTTTACTTGCTATGTTGATCTTTTGCTAGATTTGCCTGAGCTTCTACGTTTCCATGGCCAGTGATATCACTAAGGTATCCCGTAATAGAAATTATTTTAAAGCGTACACCCGCCCATTACCGTGCGTGCTATTTTTCAGCAACGTGGATTGCTACACTTATCCCCCTTTCCCCCCAAAAGTGTACTGCCAGTTTTATCAACTTTGGCAGCCGCAAAGTGTTTTACCTTTACGTACTGACTTACTTACGGCAAGAAAAGAAGGAAATAATAATGATATTCAGTGATTTTATATCAGGATACACGTTAGGTAACGACCTATAATTCGCAACGAACAGTCTCAACGAACTTTCTTTTGTTTCAACGCATGTATTCCGGTCAAGGAAATTCCCAAAACTACCAAAAGCGACTTCTACGTGGACTAGGCGTTGACAAATATCAATGCAGCAGCCTTTTCGTCCCAAGCACTCTGCCTCATGACAGTGATTTGTCGCTCTGGGACGACGGCCACAATTTTTTTTTTGTTTTCAAGCCAAAAAATTCTCATCCCCAGAAGGAACCCAAGCTATGGGTTTCGCATCTTCTTCAGACGTTGGGAGGAGGATGGAATCTTTTCGAGCGATTTTCCTTCTATTCGATGCGTCCCTATAGCTTGCCAATGATAAATATGTCTATTTATCTCTCCTCTTTTGAAATCGGCGTTAATAAGGTGCAGTTTCACAATGTATCACCCGTCCCAGTAGCGAATAAATGCCACGAAATGGTGAACAAAATAGAAGGAGTCGGATAGCTTATATATTACTCCATTCATTTTTTTCTTTCCCTCGCGATTTATACATCTGCTGTCTCCGGCTTCTACTGCCTCCAGCTTCCTCTATGCAAAGCGGCCCAGATTCCCTACGCGGCAGTTATCAGAAAGAAAAAAAGAAAAAAATAATTTGCAGAAGAAGCGCGCAAGAAAGCTAAGGTCGATGCGAAACATCAAGCCAAATCTAATTATTTATTCTAATGCGTTTCAATCTATGCGCCCTTGAGCGCTCGTCTCGCAGCTCCGTCTATCTTTTCCCCTCTCGGGGCGCGTTTTCGCCGCTGCTTGTCTTTGCAACACTCGTCCTTTCGTCGTTCGCGTAATTTTATCGGGGGTTCCGCGAAGCACGGCGGCGAGGCGGAGTGCTCACACAGTGTAGCGGGACAAAAGAAGATAGGCCCGCACAAAACGCACGCGTCAGCTCACGCGCGGAAAGGGCGCTCATTGTGATTCATAACGCGGCACGGGAGAGGGCGGGGAGTCTTACATTGTTTCATAAAGCTCGGCGGTGGCCTGCCTTGCAGTGGCGGGCCGCGAAAAGCCACGCACAGCGCCTAATTAGGAGCGCGCGGGCCAGCCGAGCGGTAAACACAAGGAACGTGCTGCGCTCTTCCGCTGTGATTCGAGAAGCGAGGCGCTTTTTCTATCTTTTTGTTTTGTTTTTCTTCCGGCGCGATGACGCGGGACTTGGGTAAACATGATGAATGGAGGAAACGCAAACAGTGAGTAGAGGCTGTCGCAATTTGAGAAGAAGCACGTATGCTTAATCATCTACGCGCGCTTTCTTTGCATACGGTACTACGCGAGTTTATTGCAGCTCGTCCCGATACATGCGGCTTGTAGTAACATCGCCGCGAGAGTGGATTAAAGCCGAACTTCTGCGCATGCTTTGCCCGTTTTCTCTCTGTGCCTCCCTCTTTGCTGCGGCCATTACCAGGCCCATATGGCCCTGGTAATTACGTTAGGATCGATGATAGCCTGTCTTAGATTTCATTTCAGTGTACGTCTTCAAGCCGCGTTTCACACCCGCCGACAAAGTAAAAGCTGTGGCACAGAAGTTTGCGCTGCTGACACATTCACGAATGTAGATATATTTACTCATTGTTCAAGCTGCGTTCAGTTCATATTGTTGTAATTGCGCACATTGCGGCGGGAACTGTTTAGGGGAAACTATGCGTCCGTATGAACAATGACGTGAGTAAGGTTTGGTTCGTTGTTGAAGGTGGTTGGTGTCGTCGTGGAGGGTGGGTGAAGGACCCGATGACGAGACGAGGCCAGTAGGTGACGAAGAAAAAGAAGTCTATTTACCCGTATTTACAAGAGACCGACGAAACATAGCACAAGAACAAAACGAAAACTGAATTACAATTAAAAGGCGCCGCAGCGCACCAAAGGGGGGTATCGCGGCGCGATCCCTGATGGGGCCCGGAGGCCAAAAAGGGTGCCGAACCGCCGCACGGTTGGCGAGAATTCGTGGGCTCTGGCGCCCAGAAACCACCACGGAGCAAGTCTTGGCGCGACCCGCTCTGGGCCGCAGCTCGGAACAAACTCTCTGAAGCATGCGCGAGCAGGGCGCGAGCAATGCCGCCTCCCCCACAGCAGCGCACATGCCAATAGAGGATCTTGACCTCCGCTTCCCCCGTGGCCGTCCCCGAAGGTCAGGATGAAAGGAAAGCCTCCCCGACGCCGCGTAAAAGCCACCGGCGAGGCCACTACAAAGGGTTGCGACTGGCTCGGCGTCGGCGGAGGCCAGCCCCAACATTCCCGCCACCGGATGGGGAGACCCAACAAGGCCACGAGAAGGGAGGGGGGTCATCGTCAAGACGGGGTGCATTGGCGCTGGCATCATTACAACGTGGTTAATACCACAGGTGGAAGGAATCTTATTACTAATTATTCTAACCATACACGTTAATTGAAGAAACATCTTCCCGCAAAGCTTCAACTAAAATGTTCCTCTGGTACAAAACCAAGAGGAGGTAGATGGTGGTGGTGGTAAAACGTTTATAGAGCTAAAGAGAAGGGGTAGAAGGGCGTGGTTAGCCTCACTAAGTCCAGGAGTCCTCTTGTCCAGGCTGCCTTCAGGGCGCGCCGCACCAGGGCGACCTGGCGCTCCGGTGCGGAGCTCGTCAGATCGGACTCCCACATCCCAGGGGAATGGGAGGGATGGGGGTGTGGGTGTTGGGGGCCGGAGAAGGCGACGCGGTAGGTGTTGAGAGGGATGGGAAAATGTGGGCAGTCGGGTGGAAAGAGAGAAGGGAAATGTGGGATAGGATGATGTGGTTAAAGTAGGTTTCGATCTGTAGTCGGCGGAGGATGTAGACTTGTTGGGCGGTGAGGGAAGGGGGGGCGACGGGTATCGCCATCGGGAGTTGGTATAGGAGGAGAGGATGGTGTTGTACGTGGGGTCGTGAGGTGTCAGGGCTGTGGGTCGGGGGGTGGGGGAGTTGCTTGGTCGAGGCGAGGCGAGTGAAGTGCCCAGGTAATGAGTGCGCGGGCTGCGGCGTGGGCCGCCTCATTATCTGCCAGGCTGGAGTGGCCGGGGGTCCAGACAGGTGAGCTCTTCAGGGGGTCTTCAGGGAGGTGTTGGAGGTGAATGGCTGCTGGCTGGGCGAGGCCGGCTTGCTGCGAGTCGGTGATGATGATATAATTTTATTTTAGTAACTAAGGGGTTGTCTTCCTCCTGTGGAGGGTAAGGGGGGGGGGGGGGGGGGGCTCGTTGGGGTATTCTGGGACTGGGTAGTCCCTGTAGCCCAGTAGAACAGCACCTGCTGGTCCCCAGTATGCCAGTTGTCCAGACCCCCGTCCCACGGCTCATTGGAGTGATTTGGGAAGGGGGGGGGGGGGTAATGATTTAGGGTGCATTGCATCGATGTGCCTTGTGCTGCGCAAAATTCGCATGGGGGTAGGAAACGTATAGAGGCCATTTTATGTAAACGGGTGTCAGGTGCAAAGATAAAAAATTTCCGGGCCATTTAAAACTGCTTGCGTGCTTTGAATGAGAGGGCAGTATGGCTTTTCCCGGTGGCACTCATCACAAAAGCTGCTTTACTTCTACATCGCGTGCGCGTCTGCTCGCTTTATTTTTTCGTCGTCTTCACTGGTTACCAGACCGCAGACCGCTCGGAACTTTGTATTGAAAAGCTAAGATCATCGGTGGATCCAGAGGGAGGGGGTCCGAAAATCCTGAACCCCCCTCAATTTTTGAATTTATACCCGGAAAAGATGACGCCATACGTCGTAGAAAAAGTCTAGTTGGCGATTTTTTACTATTTCTTGTATTTCAGGTTTTACCAGGCCTCCTCATCCTCCTCCTCCTCCTCCTCCTCCTCCTCTGTTGCGAAATAAGTAGATATGTCTCTCGTGCCTACTAGCATCCCTATAAGCATGTTCAGTTAAAGACATAATCGGGAGGGTACTCCGCAGCTCGTTTCTCTCTCCACATATTTTTGGTGCCGAAACCCGAGAAAAGGGACCTCGAGAGGTGAGCCACACAGAGCGAATTCGACCGCCTACTCACCCCGGGGGATAGGGAATGAAGCCACCCATCGAAGAACCCGATTCGGGTACATTGGGGCAGCCTACGACGAAGAAGATGGAAGGGGCCCAGCTGTAACAGCTATCTGCCCGTCACGGCAGGAGACGTCCCTGAGCGGAGACAAGACCGACGCGGAGACCACGCCTACTTCTGCTTCTCAGCTCGGTCGCCAGATTTTACAATGGATGCGACGCTGGACCGGACCATGGAGGCCCTTATCGGAAAGCGGCGAATCGTCCGACTAGACATGACGGCAAGTATCGGCAAATTTGCGCCTCTTCCCAATGGCACGACATCAAATAACTAAGTTAACTGAGCTTGCTAATCAGTTGACAGAACATCATGACGCACTACGCAAGATTAGCCGAGAAGTGGAAGATACTGTACACGTTGATAATTTGGAGGCCGAGTTTGAAGATGCACTCAACTTTGACGACCTAGTTTGCGTGGCAAAAGCCAAGGTTGAAGTTAAAATAGTTAAAAAAAAGAAATATCGAGAAAACCTAATTGCTTTTATCAAATATCGAATTCCCGCAGAACACAGGAAACGCCGGGAGAATCAGACCACACATTTGGAAAGTAGCAAAACGTCAAATGCAAATCACACTCATGAAGCGGAAAACGATGAACGTCGACATACAGTGACACTGGGTTTGCAAGACTTAACGCCAATGGAAACTACCCATCTTGTGTATTCGCCCGAAGAGACTGAATGCAAAGAAGGGACCAATACCAATACATTCTTTCCTGGACTGTACTAGCGCAAACAAATGGAACCATAACTGACTTTGGCATCGATGACCTGGTACCAAAGATAACTTAGGAGAAGTATTGTAAAGGTGAAACAGTGCTTCAAGTAACCGATGGTAGAGAGTGCAAAAGTATAGATCCCGCGATGTCTGACTCTGACACTGGCGAAGACGAATAGATACATTTCTTACGAGCTGACGTACTTTGTCCTCAATCATTCAAACGTAAACCGCCAAAAGAGCAGCACATGTGAAAGAAAGAGGGAACTTCTAAACAGTATCGTTCAACAATAAAGTGACCAAAATCCTCGGACCCCAAAGCGGGACGGAGGGTGGTGGGTGGGAGAGGGGTTGTGAGGAAGAACGTGGCACGAAGCCTAAATGACGAAGTGCACTTTGTGTTACTACATCTGCACCATGCGGCCTTATGGTCCCCCGGGTTTTTCCTGGCCAGTAACTGATACTTCTTGCTTGTATCAATTGCCCTCATCTGTTCTTCATTTTTGCTGATGTGTCTGCAGTACCTCTCACACGCCATGAGCAGATTCATCTTTAAGCAAAAGCATTACTTTGAGTATAGTAATAGCAATAGTTTATTTTCATCTCTTGAAATATGCAAATCAACATCTGGTCAGCCCAAGCCATGCATGCAAGGATTGTCGGGCCGTACCCGGCAGTCAGCACAGGCAATAAACGGTATTAGTTAGAGGTAGACAAAGCAGAAACATTTTTACGCAGGTATGTTCTTAGGCCACGGAGAGAAGAAATAGACAATATCTCATCGGGAAAGGAGTTAAAAAATTTTGAGACATAGTGAGGTCTCACATAGGATCCAAAACGTGTGTAGCAACGCGGTATAACAAATCGAGGACTATGTCTTAACGCTCGCACCGGCACATGAGGGTACAAAAATGAGCTGCACCAGAAGTTTTTCAAAACAATCGTTTGAAAAAACAGGGCATCAAATGTAGGCAGACTGAAATAAGTGAAGCAATCAACGTTAACGGGGATATCTACATTGTAGGCAACACTGAGGACAATGTTTTTTATATACAGTTTACTTTTGAACGCCAGGTGAAATAGCAATGGTACAACAAAGATATCCCATATCTCAGAACGCTGTAAGCGAGCAAGTGCACAAAAAGTTTGCGCGTTCGGGCTGGCATGAAGGAACGTACATTAGATAAAACCCAACATACCCCCCGAAGCTTGTTACAAACGTAGTTCATCTGGGTGTTTCACCTCATGTCGCTATCAAAATATACACCTAGATATTTCACGCTGGTCGAGAAGGGAAAAGAAATACAATGGCAATCCTTGCACCTTGAGTTGTGGAGTAGAATCGGCGTGCAGTCAATTTTTTTTGTGAGGATTACGGAAACACACACATTTTGTTTTTGGTGCGTTAATACAAATAGCGTTATAGGAATACCAGTCCATAACCGCAATTTCAAGTGAATACCAGTCCATACCAGTCCATAACCGCGAGGTCAAGTGAGCTCTTCTCTGCAGTCCACATCTCATTCACCAATGAAAACACCCTTTGCGCTGGTGCGTTTGTGCCTGACAAGCACATGGCGTACTCGATGATTGTCTTGATATTGTTGCAAGGCACACCATTGGTTTCGAAATGCTCGAGGAACGCCCGCCCACCATTCCTCAAGCGAAGAAGGGTGGGCTAAGTGGCTTGTTGGTACACTGTAAGTTCACGAAAACAGCTCAGACGTTGGGAGTAAGCGAGAAAGGCGCAATGCAGGCGCTGTGCTGTGTTTCTTGCTTAGTCCCGTCGTCTGAGTTGTTTTCTTAAGTTCCCCAAACGGGGATTTTTTTTTTTTGCCTTTTCCATTGCTCCTGCTTTTTGTGACGGAGGGCTTGATACAAGTCTTCCGTACTTTCGGCCGGAGTCGGGACAAAACGCCGTCCCACAACCAGGCTGCCGGGACCGCGTGGCCGCAGACGCAAAGCCGGTACATGTCCCGCCTAAATCTGGGCGTCTTGTCACTTTATTCAAGGACCGAGGATCTCAAAGATGGTTGTGCTCACAATTCGCCACAGTTAAAAAGGAATAACCACCGCCAGCTAATGTTGGGAAAACGAAGGAAGCATCTTCACCCTACAAGGAGACGCAGAGTGCACCCCGACCTGGAACAGCACCGATCTGGAACAGCACTGCACGCTAGAAAATGAATAGTGCGCGCTGATAAGAGCCGCAACGTACAGACACTCCACATGCATCCGGCTGCTACTAAGAGAAAAAAGATAACTTGAGTGAACAGCACGAATCACCTACAACCAAGACAGGAAACAGGAATTCAACTGGTATTAAGAAAGACTGCATCGAAAGGCCGCAGTAGCTTGGTTCATGGGTCCACCAAAGCCAACCATCGATGGAGGTAGAAGACGCCAGGTGTCCAACTCTTGGCTCACACGGATTTGAAATGAACTCGCATGGACTAAGCAATTTGTTGGCAACAGAAAATGCTCATTCCTTGTTGCGCGAAGGAGTATGTTATGAAATAAGTAGATATGTCTCTCTCGTGCCCTACTAGGATAATCATAAGCGTGTTCGAGTAAAGACATGATCGGGAAGGGTCTCCGCGGCTCGTCCCTTTCTCCACACTCCTCCTCCTCATGCTCCTCCTCCCCCTCCTATCATCATCGCTGTCATCGTCGTTATCACTCAATCATCATCGTCGTCGTTTTCGTCGTCATCATCTCTGATAGGAGCTGACACCCCCTCCCTCCTTCGCCCCCCCTCCCACCCTCCCGCTAAGAAAAAATCTGGATTCGCCCCTGGCTAAGATTCTGTGTTATGGGGTAGCCTCGTGAAACCAGCATGTCACACACGTACTGGAGCACCGAAGTGTCACCACGGAAAGCTATTGTGCTTTTGCCTTCAAAGCTTCTTTCTCCTCTTGGAACCCTGTCGTTCATGTACTAAGGCCCCACGAAAGCCGTGTTCAGCGGGGCGTCGGCGTAGAGCTGTGGTAAAGTCACTTGCCTGTCCGCGCGCGTTCCTCAGTTTTATTTTCGTCCCTAGCAAGTTTTGTGTTTTTTTACTTAGATAGCGGAACGGGGTTTATTGTATCATCCGCTGTTACGACAAATGGGTTTTTTTTTTTTGCTTTGTGGGGCACACAATGCTTTCGCAATTAAAAAGGAGGCTCATTCTTTCAGTTACGAGTGCCGAAGCTGAGATATAACAGGCTTCTTTGTAGTTTCTAACAGAGTTACTAACGAAAACAAGGACAAACGCCAATTTTAATGCCAGTCCAAACTCATTCTACTAGGTCTCGCGTCGAATTCGGTAAACAACGCATCACGTTGCGTGTCCTCTGGCGTAGCCTTTCTTTCACACTTGCGTTCGGACCACCGAGACACGGAAGTGCGCTCACGGAAACGAAATGACGTCCCCCCCCCCCCCCCCCCCTCTGTCCGTCTTCTTTCCTTGGAAGCACTGTGAAAGACAGGAGGTGGCAGCCGTTACCCGATATCTCACGGCGAAATCCGGAGGATCAGACCGACTGACGCAGATTTGAACTTGGATGAGCGCTGGAGAAGGAGAGAAAAAGCAAAAGGGGAGGCTCTCGTCGCAGTAAAAGGAGCGGAACAAGCCGCATACAAATAGGCGTTTTCCGAGGGCGCGTTGCGTTTCTTACGCGTCGACATCGTGTCCGCGCCAGTCAGCCAACACTGGCCTTGCTTGCCTCGGATCTGCGGCTGCCGCGGCGACGACGGCTGAAATCGGGAAACGCGGGGCCGCATGGAAACGGGAGAAGGACCCGAGGAAAGGAAAAGTTTACGGTCTGAAAACGCTGCGTTGGGTGGGGGCCGGCACTTCCAACTTGCTTTATATTTCTGTTTGCCCGCCGGCCGCCAGATCCATCTCGAAAGCTGGGTCGATCCCGAGAGCAAACTCGATCAAAGTGAGATGTTTTCCGAATTAAGAACGGCAACGACGGGGGAAGGCCCGCTCGCGCGCGGATTCTCTCCCGGCTGCCCGAGCGTCTTGTTTGCCTTTGGCTCACGCTGCAGCCTCCGGGCACGACGTATCCGTTACGATGCCGCGAGCGGCCGCATGCGTATCGGTATCGTTTGCAGAGGACGTTGCGTCCGAGCTGGACGGGGTTTGTTTTCCACGCTTGGCAGTCTCCCTGCAGCCTCCTCTTCTTTCTCGAACTTTCCACCGCTGCGTTTCGCGGGGCCTCGCATCTTTTGTTTGGAAATTACGTTTTTTAAAGGTGTGGGAGGGGTTCTTCGTTTCACGTCATGTCAGAGTTTGCGTTTCGTAAAAATAATATTTTCCCATGCCTCCCCTCCCCCTCTTCTGTTCGCGGAATTTCCTTTTTTCGTGTCCGTTCACATTTCTCCCCTCTAGGCAACACCGAGGCATCCTCAAAATTACATTATGAAATCGATGGGCCAGCCATAGACGACGGCGTCGGCGGTCAGGCGCGTCGGTTTTGGAAACGATTCGCTTCAAGGAATACAAAGTACGTGCGATGGCTCCAGGGGCCCGGGGGAATTTGGCGCTGCGTCTTTATATAGGTGTGTGTATGAATATCGATACGAAGAGAAAAGGAATCGTTTACGAAAAAAAAAAGTGCGGGTGAGGTCATAATGGAGAGAAAAAGACGGGGCGGGCCGAGTTATAGCCTGCGCTGTATGCTCCTTTCGTGCACTGCAGCGGCCACTGTAGAGTCCCAACTCACGGTCGTTTTTCCTCTCTCGCCGCTTCTACGCTTACACGGAAGGGGCCGACCGCCCAACGCTTGATCTGCGCCACCCGAGGCATTCCACATCTTCTTTTGCCCTTCATTGAGATCAATTCGCTTCCTCATTTGCACATTCCTCCCATCGACTTTTGTTCATCAATTCAATTGTCTCTATGCCATTTCGAGACCCTGGAGAAATGTATGAAATGTATGAAATGTATGGTACTTCAGCAAAGCTGGATGCTATAGCGTCTAGCTTTGCTGAAGTACCGCTTCTTCACTAACGAGGCTTAACCACAAAACGCATGTGTTGGGGGATGAAAAGCCAGAAATAAAAAAAATATCGAGCAGGGAAGAGTTTATGCACTGAACCACTCAGTCAGATTGCAGGAACGTAAGCTTTTATTTCGCGAGAAAAGATTGCGTTCCGTGTGAAAGCCGAACGGTTATATATGCGACCCGTTGGCCCCCTTTGTGATATTTATACCAACTCTTTCGTTGGTGTCGGTGCAAAGGGTCTCAAGAGCTGACAGCCGAAATTTGTAGGGTTTCTCCGGGTAACTTTTTTCCTGCAGTTGTTTGCTTCTTTTTTTTTTTTTTTTTTTGCGAGAGAGATGGGGGAGGTCTTGTAAATAGGCGCGGTGTGCTTAAGATCACGGACTAAAATATAGGGCGTTTCGTTCTTGAAAAAAGCGTTTTTCCGCGAATATTGATTCCAAGAAGTTATTTTTTTACCCCGAGTTGAGTTGGTTACAATCCATGCGGCTCTCAAGTCGCTCACTGAAAGTCTGAGGCAGCGACAACGAGTAATGCGTTTTATCAATAGACAACTGCAGATTCACCTTGCCTTCGAAAAACAAAGTTTCATCTAAGGAATTATTACCTCGTAAAAATATATTTTTATTTGACTTTTCGCTTCTCTTTTTTTCTCTCATTTGCTTTTTTTCTGCATCCCTCTTTGTTTAGTTTTTGTGTATAGTCTCGCCTTAACTGTCACGCCGCAGCTTTCAGCTTCAGTGCGGAGGTTCCCTCGTATACCTGCTACAAATATTATTAGTATACTTACACTGTATATTATTCTGTATGAAAGGTGACGGTGCCGCGTTATTCCCAAAGGATGGGTTTGATTCGCCACGGGGCACTGAGCAGCGGGGAGCAATCCCCACATACGTAGTCATAGAGTGTGCGGTCCCCGTTAAGCCTCGTGTCCTCTTTGCCGGGTGCCTAAGTCGTTGTAATGGTAAGTCCTTTACGCACTTCCCAGAATATGTACATATATATATATATATATATATATATATATATATATATATATATATATATAATATATATATATATATATATATGAAACTTTTTAAAAGTGGAGTTACTAATGCCCGGATTTAATAACGGGCTGTCAACGGGGAGAACCCTCGAATCTTCGTCCGCTCCCCCCACTTCTCCTCCTTCCCCCGCAAGAAGAGAGAGAAAGACGAAGAAACGTACAAAGCGTGGGCAAAACTAAGCTTCACCGAAAAGAAAGCACGCGCTGGGGACGAAAATGGCGCGGCTTATCCTCAGCTAACAAGGGAAATTCTTCAATCTCATATGTCGCTCTACGAAAGAAGCAAAACAAGAAGATACGCAAGCCTGGCCAGCGCGCACTTGGCGGTTCTTAAGCTAAACGCGACACCAGTTTGTTGGAAACAAAAATACAGCCTTACAGGGCCGTTGTAAAAAAAAAGAGTGCGTAAAGCAACTGAGGCGTGGCACGGAGAATCGCGATACCAGCTCCTCTATCTTGCGTCAGCGTTTTAGAAAGAAGTTCGCCGCGATGTTCCGTGCTTTGCAAATTATGGCCATTCCCTCTTGGCATGATAAGCTTCGTCAAAACTTGAGAACAGCCTTCCTCCACTTACTCCATCTTCCTTCGCAGGCCTCGATAATGAGTGCGGAAAGGAAAAAAAAAAAAAGACGTCGACGCAGGCGGGAAGAGATTTTTGACGAACAGAGCTCCGCTTTCCCCTCTCCGCAAGCCTCCCCCCTGCCCTCCCCACAGGCAAAAAAAGGAACGAGGTTGCGGGGAAGGGGTGAAAGAAATATACAGTTCGCGGTTATAAGATTAAGCTGTGAGTAATGAACGATACGTAGAAGCAAACACGTAAAATTTCCGTATCCGAACATTGAAGGCGGTAGAAGTTGCAGTTGAGTTCAAGCAACGCTTGCCTCGCGTTTTATTTCGTCCTTGTTGCGATGACTGTCGAAGCGCTTCAGTGGTTTCCGGCGTTTGCTGCTTAATGGAGCTCAAACTTTCTCCGTTAAGCATGCGAGGAAGTCTGAGCACGGAAAAGGGCAAACCGTGGCTGTAACGAGAGGCAAATTTGATAAAAGGCGGCTTTAAGCTGTTACGAAACTCCGCTCTGCAGGGAAGCCAATTCTCCGGGACCGTAACGACGTGCGGCAAATGTTACGTAAACAGGCGGCGATGGTTACTGCCCCGTTGCGACCACGTCCACTTCACCGCACAACCATTTCCGAACAGCTCTTTTGTTTTATTCTGTATTGATCGTCTAAAAGAGCCCCGACACGGAGGCGAAGAACGTTCTTGAATGCATTGATCGAGAAAATGATCATTTGTGATTCTTTCATCTTTGCGATTTCTGAAACAACGATTTCAGTGCCCCCTCCCCCTCCTCTCGTTTTTCTTAAAGGAGAATAAAGCCATTGAGACGTAAAAACTGCGACAGTCTGAGTTTGGGCGCAGAAAAGGAAAGAAAAGTGCGTGTGCGAGTCGCCCAAGACGCACCAGACGGTGCCATAACCTTCCATCGTTTTTGCAAGGCAAGCAAGCAGTAGTGGTGGGCCCTGCCTGCTTGTCGAGACAGATTTGCATAGGGAGGAATATTTCGAAAAGGGGGTGCATAGGGAGTAAAATAAGACAAATGCAGACGGAGCCTATGCCAACTGCAAAGCGCTCGTATTGTCTTTTTTTCGTGATTTGAAGGGTTGGCAGGGGGCGACACTTTCTAAAAGAAGAAACGCGACTGCGAGCGTAGCAGTCGGAAGACCGCGGTTTCCCGTTTTCCACAAGAACACATTCATCCACACGTGTGTGCTGCTAGACGAAAGGTGAGGACGTAGATTGCCTGATGTGTGAATACCTGCGCGTGAAGGGAAGGAAAAAGATGGAGACGAAGCTCACTGCGCAAAATAGCTGCCAATTTTCCTTCAGGGGTGACGAACAACGGCGAGTAAATCTTGAACTAGTCACGACATAAAGTAAATGGAGTACATTTACATCCGTTTTTGGTAAGAAAATATAGAAAAAAATAGAGGTCGGGGTCACAGAGAGTGAAGGGATGGAGATACAATTACTACAGCTCTATTTTTCTTGCTTTATTCGGAAGCAACTTGGAAGCATGCTTTTTTTGACGACGTGTCTGCAGGCGTTGGGACGGAGAGCAAAAGAAAAAAAAAGAAATATTTCTGGTTCCTGGCTCGTCGATGAGGTAGAAAGAGCAAAAATGAATACAGATGTCAACGGCCTAGCGTGTACGTCACAGCAGCAACTCGAACCACTGGTCATTCGATTCCCGAGCACCCTAATCTAACTAAACGTGGTAAAGAGTATGGAGTATTTAAGGTATTGACGGGCCACATGCGGCAAATACAAAGTGAAGGATTCTACTTGCTACACCAAACTGCACTACAGGTTACGCCAGATTACGCTAGCCTCCCTGTACCGCGCACGATGGTCTGGCCGTGGAAGCGACTGGCTGCACAACTCCCGGGGAAGACCGAGCTCCTGCGTGCATTACATTCTCTGCGCTTAGAGCTGGAGCGTTGCGCTGCTGAGCACGAGGTCTCGGGTTCGACTCCCGGCCGCGGCGGCCGCTTTTCTGATGGAGGCGAAAACAATAACGCCCTGTCTGTACGAGATTTCGGCGCACGTTAAAGAACCTTAGGGGGACAAAATTAAACCGGAGCCCTCCACTACGGCGCGCATCATCGCCTGCGTTGCGTCGGTGCGTTAAGCCCTACAATCCACCAGCTTAGAGCTGGAGGCGTCTCCGCCAAGAAACATTGAGACGTTGAACGTTTCTTGTTACATCCCGTATTTCTCAACGCACTAACCACTGCTCGCTATTCCAAAAAATCAGCAACTACGCCGGGCGCAATAACACTAAAAACGTTTGACGCTGTTGAACGCGGTTAAACCAAGTTAGAGCGCGAAGAGAACGCAGGCAGAATTGCAACGCAAGACAAAACACAGTTGCTGCTTGTCGCAGTCGGCACTATAAGCGTGAACGCGCAGTGAGTTTGGATGCAGCCATCGCCTCCTCGTAAACAATTTGCTGACGGCATGCGCCCTGGCTCGTTCGCCCATCCCCCTCTCCACACCCATCTTCTCCATTTGCGTCGTCATGTACATATTTATTTTCTTTATGTTGCTTTGGCGTTCTGTAATTTCTCGTCACCATTTGCCCTACTTTTTTTTTGCGAGGGCAGTGTCAGTGGGCCGAATATGTTATGGGGCTGCGGTGTACGACGTCACCGCCACCCACATGAAATACCTCGACATTCTATATCGAGCGGTTCCCACACTATAACTGGCTTACCTCGACACACCCGTATAGCGGCGCTGGAAGATTCTGTGGCTCTGCCACCGCTGCCCGCACTAATCGAAGCAACCATCCCCCAGAACGCTGCGAGACGCGAACTCACAAGCCAAGGCCTGGCTCTTGTGGCCTGGGACAACAAAAGACTACTCGATCCTGCGACGTTGCCCGCTGTACCCCCCCCCCCCCCCCCCTTTCTGGGGAACGCACGACTCAGGTCGTAATGCATCAGAAGAGCAACATACCCAGAAGGCACCCCCAAGCCCGACAACAGGCGCAACGACGACTCCAGATGAGCAAACGCTCTGGGGAAATTGATATCTACACTGACGCCAGTATTCGCGACGGTCGCATCGGTGTAGCATGGAGATCGTCAGAGGCACCACACCTTGATAGGCGCGGCAGTGCTCGAGATGAACACTTGTTCACCCCTTGGAGCGGAGCTACGAGGCGTACTGGCCGTACTGGGCCATTTAACGTACTCTGCGAATAAACCTCAAATGGCACGCATATTCAGACCACCCTACAGCCAACATCATTACGCTCTCCCTTCAACATTTTTCGCGAAATGGTGTAACTATACGCCTGGCGTGGACACCAGGTCTCACGGATTTCCGGTCGGGGAACCAAGCTAGCACATGATGGTGCCAGAGGAGCGCTTCATTACCTCCCTCCCCTTCTGCCGTCATGCCTTGCATGAACCCACGCCTGGAACTGGATGCTCGGCTTGTTCAACGCAAGATTACGCTATTACGTCAAACTCCTAAAGGATATCTTCCACAGAGCCTTCAAATACCCAGGGTTGCCGATATATCCATTAACAGAAGCATCGCCAACAGTGCCTACATGCCCTCTGTTACGAGGAAATGGTATCATCCAAATGGGCACCGACCCCCGTATTGCCCTTATTGCCAACAAAATGTATCGTCTAACATTCACCATCTCACGTGGGTGTGCAGTCAGTTCGCGCTCCAAAGAAAGGACTTGTTCCGTTACGTCCCTCCAGACACGGATACTCTACACCCTCCAAATCCCGACATTGATTATCGGCAAGCACTAGAAAATTATGGTATACAGAGTGGCCTTGCGAGATTAGTGTAGCCTGGGGGTAGCTACCCATCCTGCGAAGAGCCTTATTAACATCATATCGCGAAATGAGTGCTCAAAGAAGGGACATTCAATTGTGTGACGAAGACCTTTGCTACCCCCTTCCCTTCACTTCCCATTCCCCCATGCACGGCCTCCGGGCCTCTCCTTTCCTCCAATAAAGGTTTGAATCAATCAAACTTTCTATTAGGAGTTTCGTTTCTCGCACTTTATTGAGTGTATTTTTTATATTTATCTTTGTTCCTATCTCTTATTGTTTTCTTCGCAATTCCCCACCTTACATGCATTGTAATCATTCCCATCTGGCGTAGCAAGCACTGCCGCTAGCACAGCTGACCTCTCCGGTCGACATTAAAGAGTTTCTCTCTCCGCGCCCCACCCCTTGGGAACAAACCGAGCGATTACACGCTTTCACTGCGCAACCGCACGAGGCACTGAATTGACCTTGACTGAGCTTGAAGGTCAGATTAGCGCTGCGAGGGGCGAGCCGTTTACTGAATTTGTACCTGTAGTAATGAAAAGTGCCACATGTAAGCTCATTTCAACCTAGCTATGTCATGATGAAAGCTTCCCCTCGAGTTGATTGTCACCTTTGCGGGGGATCCGCCATTTTTTGCCCCGAAAACTGTTCATAAAAAGCTGCCGGCAGAGGTGGTGGGAGGGGGGTAGAGCGGGCTGTAATACCTTCTCTTAAATACTAAAAGTGTTGCTAAGGCGACAAGGGAGCGATCAAATACGAAGGAGACCTTGGTCTTTATTATTCCGTTCGCTTATAATATGAGGTGTAGGTGCTGCGTGTCATGCGTCCCTCCTCCAAAAGGAGGCGGTGCCCGGTGCGAACGCGAAAACGCGATTTCCCGCCACGAAACGCTATCCCCTAATTGCCTTTTCCCGCCGCCCGGCTGCACGGAGTGTGGGCGCCGCTAAAGGC
This sequence comes from Haemaphysalis longicornis, assembly GCA_013339765.2. Taxonomy (NCBI): domain Eukaryota; kingdom Metazoa; phylum Arthropoda; class Arachnida; order Ixodida; family Ixodidae; genus Haemaphysalis; species Haemaphysalis longicornis. The sequence continues at coordinate 108,014,277 of CM023451.1, read as the reverse complement.
TGCTGCCCCGCATGACACCGCACGACGACCGGAAATGCAGGCGGCTTCTTTCTTTCACACGGAAGATGAATGGTTCGTCTCGCGGTCATGGCGGCAAAGCGACAGACACAGGCCTCACGACGTCACCTTCAGGCTAGACGAAGGCCTCGAGTTTGCTTCGTCAGTTGAAGGGCAACCACCTGGCTAGTTTTTTATACTGCACCGTCACCACTAAACGTCATGTGATGCAATCTGGGGAGTCATTGCATTAGACAAGGAAAAGAAGTCAAGGAAAGGGAAGATGAAGCTGTACTTCCTTGTGTTTGTGTCAAATGAGAAGGCTGGGCATACGTGAGAATTGCTCTTGAAGTTTCCTGCCTTCTGCGTTGCAGGGATGGAAAATAATGCGTTTCGTGCTGCTGTCAGAAAGTAGCAACGGCGCGGAAAAATGAAACTCTGGTTAATAAGGCTCGCTCTCCCCTGGTTTTGTTGACGTTTGTTGTTGTTTTTCAAAACCTTGGAGTTCGGGCCATGGTGCGTCAACTCGCGCACACTCTGCCGCCACTCTTCTCATTAAAGCATGTGTTCTTCCCCGATAAAGTATACTGCTACGCAGGCCGTGTCTCCCAAGATATTTACTTCTTCTAGCATCAACGAGACAAGAAGGAAGGGCGGGAGTGTGAGAAAGGGAGAAGTGTAAAAAGGCTTGTAGTTGGCTACCCTGCAGGTGAAGAAACAAAAACTGGGAATAAAATGAGGGATCAGGTGAGGGAAAACAAAGGTAAGAACAAAGCGTAGGGAGGTATAGTCAGCGTTAAGGCACTAGACGTTCTAATTAAGGGACTGTCACTAGAGCCTGTCCTGCTACTCTTGTTCAATTTCGTCCAGTAAAGCTTGATGTCGGGCTAGTTGGTGTAACATGCTTTTGAAGGTGGGTTGCGCTTGTTGGGAACACAGAGACGGACACGAAAAAAAAAACGTACACTTTCACGAGAAGACGGCGCGCTAACAACTGATTTATTCTGAAAAAGACGAAAACATATATATAGAACACAGAATGCAACAACAAATTCTAGATAAATGGGGAAGGGAAGTCATACGAGTGAAATATAAAGATAAAAAGATAACGACCGCACGTGCACCGGCTTTGACCACCGCTATATTTTTATCTTTATATTTCCCTCGTGTGTCTTCCCTTCCTCATTTATCTGGAATTTGTTGTTGCATTCTGTGTTGTTCTATATCTATGTTTTCGTCTTGATCAGAATAAATCAGTTGTTAGAGCGCCGTCTTCTCGTGAAAATATATACGTTTTTTTTTTTCGTGTCCGTCTCTGTGTTCCCAAGCGCAACTTACCTTCAAAATCAATATCGTCGTTCGCACAAAGCATATGAGCGGCTTTTGTCTCCTTGCATGCTGATGAGGTGAAGGGAAAGGACCTGAAACCTTTTTCTCAGAGAACGGCCGCGGTGGGTTCGGGTTTTACGGAGTTGGTGATAGCTGCTTTTTTTCACATCGAACACTGGAAAATATCAAGGACAGCCACGTACATGTCCGTTAAGTTTTGTTTTCCGTCTTAAACTCACATTACCACTTGTACAAATAACTGAAATAACTGCACTAGAAAACCTGCTGTCGCACTTTCCCGGACTTTAGGCGGTAGTTGTATACTCAATACCAGCCGTGTGGAAGGGAACGTTTCTTAAAGATTTAAGATGCATTTCTTGGATAGTTCGAAATTTCTATTAGACACATGTTTCAGTTTGTACAGCTGGTTACACCCTCACGATAAAATATTCACGCTGCGGGGCTATTCGCGGGCAAAATGGCCAACCGAGTAAAGAGGCGAACGAAAACAACTTGAAAGACGGAGAAAAAGATTAAGTACCGGTGTCAGATTTATTACAGTTTATGGTCCTAATGTAGATTTTATATCTTAGCTGATGCTAACAGAAATGTACACAAAGAGAAAGGCGGTCGGTGACCTAAGGCCACGTAAGAGCGCAAATGGCTCCACGGTGGGCAGAGGGAGCACCCGATGCCAAAGGTCATCTACTCCTCACTTGCGTTCGCGTAAAGTACAAAAGCACAGAGCACACAAACAAAAAAATCGAGAAGACTAAAGTGCAGGACGGGCATAAAGCGCAACTTCCTCAATTGCGTATAAACGTTCGCGCCGTGGCCGCGCAAGATAATAAAGCTCAGGGAGCGTTCGCAGAAAGGAATAATTGCCAGGACGGTCCGCGGAATGAAAAGGTATGGGGAAACGGTTGCCCTGATGTGAAGTGAGGGAGGACGGGGAAACAGTTTCGCTGTTTATCGACTCGGCGCGGAGCGGAGCGTTGGCAGTGGCTGTTTTACAGCGTGCCTTCTTCGGAACGCCCCGAGATGCGACGATGCCGATAGGCAAAAACGAGCCCGGGAAGTAAGAAAAACAACGACAAATGGCCGAAATGAGAGACGAATGACAAAATGAGAGACAAAAGAAGGGTAAAAAAGAGGAGCAGTGAAGAAGAGAGAGGAGGCACAGGCCGCTTTGCACACTCTTTGGAACAGGAACAAAAAAGATTGAAGATGGAGGGAAGCGATGGGTGCGGCGCGGCTTTCAGCCAAAATTATCGACTTCGAACAGGCCTTTGTCGTCGTCTCGGCCGATTTATTACAGCGGCAAAATCTGAGACGGGAACAGTTCCCCCCTTCCTCTCTCTCCCTCGCGTTTTTTTTTTTTTTTGTTCTCCTAGTCTCCCCGGCTCCTATAGTGATGGTCGTTCTATCGCAGTGACTGAAGCGCGCAAAGAAAGATAACCCAGAGCAGGCTACGCAGGGCCAAGGGGTCCCCAGCAGATTGAAAGGAATTGTTATCCGCACAATGGGAACTCAGTCACGTGACACCATTGCTGGCCTTTATTTTTGATTACCCGGCTTTTCTTCGCTCTCTCGCATCCCTATTCTTTCGGGCAGAGCGCGCAGCGGCGTATAGAAAGGCCCAAGACGCATCAGAGTTCTTTGGGAAACTTTAGCCCAAGGTTATTAAAAAAATCCAATATCGTCGCATTTAGTAGACTGTTTTCAAAGGTTTACACTGATTACATTCTTTATACTTCAAAAGAATGCCGTTCTCTGTATTGGGAGGGCGTTCTTGCCGGTAAAGATAAATCCACGTGCCTCGAGCCTCAGTGCTTAACATGGCTGTTCGGTGAAACTCCGGGAAGGGGATGCTGCCCTGGTATTTGATATCCCACTTTTGCAGCGCGTAGGCTCTAAGGTAGCTGCAATTGTTAAGACAACTGCCGAAAAGCTGTCGGGGAATGTGCGCGTTCATTCTATGAACCAAGCTGCCGATTTCGCCGGTAGCTATCTGAAATTCTGTAATTTGTCGGCAACTAAATGAGCAATATGAGCCGAACCAAAACCAGAGTGCAGGACCGACATGAAACCAGAGAGCAGCTTACCGATAATGTTGCCTGACATACCAGGCTGAAGATAAGGATAGTAGGAAGAGTTGGTTATTGTTCTCAGAGTATGGCATGGTACCTCAGAAAAGATGAAACTTGAGCTGGTGGGTACATAACTTTGTAAGCAGGCAGCGGCGCAACTGACGGGACGGAACGATAAGAAGGAGACATACTTGGTGATAACAAGGGCAAGATAACAAAGAGCGGACATTGGTGTAGAACGTATAGTGCAAGAAAGACAGCCGATCAAGTAATTTCAGTGCGGAACTGAGAAATGAAGCCGTGCCACTGGCGTATCCTATACGAATAAGTCAACTTGCTTGTGAGCGCTGCAGCTTCCGATCACTATGTTGTTGTAGCGTGTGCAGCCTACCGGTAAAGAACCTGACGACCCCTCAGAATGCGGTTTACGCTTACTCTGACCATCGGTAGCATGCACGGACGTACTGAACCTTCCCCGGCCGCTGACCTGGCAACTGTCACTGTGGCTGGTGGGCTGGCCATGACCGAAGCCCAGATTTCATTTAGTGTGCAGTGCATTAAACATGCAGAATGCGAACGGCCCTCTATTTACAGAAACTACATGCGTGAAAGCGTACCCGTCTTCTTTTGTAACATATGGTGCCATGAAACCCGGGATGTTACCGAACGATAAACTGTTTTCCTCGTCGGGCGGCGCCTTGGCTTTGAGGCAGCAGCAGAAATACCTCACTGACCGATCGATTCCGAAAGTTTAGGCCGCGGACGATGCTTGCCATGGAAGCGCCATTCATATCGTAACCCAACCGATTAGGACAAAGTTATACAAAACCGCCAGATTCCCAACTACTATTCCACCTCCATTTCTTATGTCCAACCGAGGACAACACATTCGCCAAAGAGGGATTGGTCATGGAGGATCTCCTAACCACCCGGTATGAGTAACAGCGTAACTTACAAATCGATCTCGCAAACTCCCTGATGGCATCTGACCCCTCCTCCCCCACCCCTCCCGCAATCTTGAAGTACTTTTTCGTCTACTCCTGCAAAAAGAAATTGCTGTTGGCTGTCAACGTATAGAGTAGATAAATAATTATCGCGGAAAAACTGGCGAGCTATGAAAGATCCCGAAAGCTACTTAAAAGTTTGGTGCAACTAGCAACCGCAAATGTTTAATCGGCAATCGATGTCCTGGAAGCTGATCAGTTGTCGCACGTCGAGGCCTTACGATATCCAGAAGGCACGAATTTTAAATGTGGCGGACCACAGCGTTGAGGCTAAAGAAGGGAAACGCGAAAGAATGTCGAATGAATGGGATAAAGAGGCCGCAGAAATTACGAAAAAAAAAAAGCGTTGCATGTACGCAAACTCGGCACCCGATAACGGGACAGCCCCACTTCACACCGGGCACATGTACGCCTTCCGAAAGGACAGTCCGTCGATGGCGGGGTATTCAAGCACGCCGAGATAACCAGAACGTACAGACGCTCCTCTTAGATGCCTATCGTAAACTGTCGCCAAGAATAGGTTGCAAAGATTGCCAAAAAGAATCAAATCAAAGCAGAAACATAACTTTACCACCCCGTCCTACAGAAAGTCGAGAAAAGCGCGAAAGCTTTCTCACACCAAAAAAGTTGGCGAAGCTTGCACGAATTCACGCAAAGCTTGAACCATAGCGATGCTGGATGATTTATTTCTATGTTAGGCCCGGTTTCTAGCCCACACGTGTGTCCAGAGATCTTATCAGAGCTTTTCGGTCGACCAACCGGTCTATGGGGAAATGCATCAGTTTATTGACAGGTCGCCATCAGTCCGACTAAGAAAGCTTTCGCTTAAAAGGATATTTAAAATTAATCCTCACAACCACCAATGTAGGCAGGAGCAAAGACCTCGGCGCTTCAAAGGCTCCCTCCGCTCAGTTATGTTATCGAACATTCGCGTCGCTTACATTTTAAAGAACACTAACGGCCACTGCGGAATTGGAGGGGCATCGAAAAACACCGTTGGAGAAGAAAGTGAGCGGCAAAGGAGCCCGTGGCAGTAATGAACACAGACGAAGGTTTTAACCGAGCGAAATACTCCCCCCTGATACACGCAAATTGAGCTGTACCCGTAAACCTGTTAGCTGTGTTGCCATTTACGCTACCAGCTGCCTTTGCCTTTTTGATCCCTGTGAAGCCCTGCTGCTGGCTTAGTTTCGTTATCGGAAAGCTTCGCTCGAACGACGCAACCTGCTTACCAAATGCAAGCGTTCGATATACAACCTACCCATGCGGAAGACGCGGCGACAAGAGTTCTCTGCCGCTCGTAAACCTCTTCGAGACATTCAGGAGCCTTACTTGCTTGGGAAAAATGAGGCTCTGCAGGTGCAGAGGTACGACGCGAATCGGCCGTTTGTCTTCAGCACATCCACTTGGTTTGACGCCCGTAGGTGCCGGATCATTTCTTTGACGATGGCCGCACCGAAGTATTGGTTTAGGGATGGCATTCGTACTCGGCATGCGGGCTTATCTGCTTTAACTTCAACGATTTTGCAGTGGTTAACTACCTTGGACAAGTTGTCACACCACGAGAAAGAAATACGGCGCAGAATACGTATGGGCTGGGGTGCACTCGGCAAGCACTGACAAATAACTCCTTCACTGAAAAGAATAGCGTACAACCAATGCGTGCTACCTGTGATGACGTATGAAGCGAAAAAAACGAAGTAAGGATGTAGAAGAAAGGCAGGAAAGTTAACCTGGCTGAGCCATGTTTGCTATCCTGCACGTGGGAAAGAAAGAGAAAGAATGAATGAATAAAAGTTGGAGCAGACAGGTATGCCCAGCGCTGAAGCACTAAACGGTCAAGTTCAGTAATTTCTACTGGATGGAAACGCACGCTTAAATTTAGCACGCTAAAGGTTCTAAGTTTTCTTTCCAGTTATATTCAACCACTGGAAAGAAAACCTTGGTCAGCTCAATCAGCCGTGGAACGAAGCATGATGGGGGTAACGCGGTCACGGACAGGAAACGAGCCTCCTGGATCAGGCAGCATGCTCGAGTACTGAGACAGAGCTCGGCAAAATGTTTGCAGCTACTGTAGCTTCACTTTTCTGATAGGCACGCTTACCCACCATTGATTGGTACATCTTATTAGGCGCGCTGTCCGCACCTCGAAGAGGCAGCCGCGCAACTCCGTCGTAATAGAGCGACTTTTCCCAGCCAATACTCCAGTTCAAAAACGACCCATAATTGTTTCACCGCTAGGACGGGAGGACGTTGAAAATACCGCAGCTGTAGCCACAGCAACCTCCTGTGTAAACCGGCCCACTTGCGCGCTCTACGAAACGTTCTTGCCTAACGAGAATGAAGTTACTAAAAATAGGCGTAACTCCACCGCATCGCTCTACCATCTTGCATATTATGTCACCATGAATATATTTTGTATTCAACTCTGGCGCTCATATCGAATTCCCTAAGAAGTTGTCTGCAGCCAACAGCGGTACTACAGCACTGTCGTAGTCTCCTTGTGTCGCAAAAAAAATATGCAGAATTGCTGTTCCTGATTATATTAGCGCATAATTTGCCTGCAACCTAGTTTGGGCTACCCCAACTAACAGTAATATGAATAGAATTGTCACCGTGAAAAAAATAATTGTACGACACATTTCAAATCTTGGAAGTACACAACACCACACAAGAGACATTTGTAATGTAAATTTAGTTCCAGCAGCTAAAATGTATGAATTTAGCGTAAAACATGCGTAATGTTTCTACAACCGAAGTTATTAATTATCTCTTCTCCTCTCTTGGATCACGGGAACACCACTCATCGGCTGCTAAAACAGACTTCGCCAGTATATGAGCTACACCCAGTTTTCACATCACAGCTTGCAGTCATTGGCTCATTACATTCCCCCGGCATTAAACACCGAAAGAAGTATTTGAACATACATCATGAAATTTTGACTAAAAGCACATTCTAAGGTCTGTTTGTTTTTGCTTCTATGTTTTATGCTTGTTGTACATTGTACTTGGACTTGCCATGTGAGAACGAGCCTAAACATTGAATCTTGATTTTCTTCGCTCTTGCTTTACTTCTTCTGGACTTCGTGTTTAGTATTTTTTTTAATATTCACATATAACGCTGATTCATGACGCGGTTAGTAAAATATAAAGCGTGTTTTATTTTATTACGCTTATACCTGTATCATATGTGCATCTCGTCTGCGATGCCATCGGCTTCCTGCTGCTTTGTCAAGCTGCTTGAGCAACTTTTATCCAGGAAAAAGTCCAGTTTTTTTCATACAAAATAAACTGAAATTGAATTAAAGTGAGAGCAGGCACTTTCTCGTGGCAGCAATGCTTTTACGGGGAGAATATAACAAAAAAAAAATCCCGGGCCATCTTCACTGACGTGAAACCTGGGGAGGGGCGATGCATGCAGCGTATAGGTGTATTTTTTGCGCCTTGGCATTTTTGCCAACGGAGATGAAAGCAGTAGGGGTTACAGGTATACAGCTTTTCTGTAAAAGTATCATGTCTTCGAAGCAAGAAGCGTTCTAGCGCGAGGCGTAATCGAGTGTCCCGTTGTTTTTTAGTTACGTTCTAGCGCGAGGAGTAAACGAGTTTTCTGGTGTTTAAGCACCATGACTACATGAGACGACGGTTACGACGACGACAACATGAGACGCCGACAGCCCGAGCCCCTAAAGAGCTTAGCCCCTAAAACGTGCTCGATATGGGGCAATACGGCGTGAACAATCGTAGCAGCTGCACGACATCGCTACTGACAGAAACAATAGTCGGTGATACGACCGTACCTTTCGTCAGAACTGGAATACAATTACAGATGCCATACAAGTAAAATTGTAGCATACGCTCTCTTAATTCTCGAGTTGCCTGAGGACCTTGCAGTGCATTTATAAAATCACGGCGGCGTCACCATAACGCATCCTTAGAGTTCGAAAGACTAATGTTTACTCTAAAGGGACTCTGAAACACTTTTTTCAGCTTTTTTCCAAATCTTAAATACTTGCAGAACATATTCACCCAACACACCCAGTACTTAGTCACAAAGTACCCCAGCCAAAAATTACTGCTCGATGCCCATCATATAACTTGTGAACTCGCTCAAAAGATTTTTCTCTCTTTCACGGTCTTGACGTTCTTTGACGGCTCGAATTACGTCCCTAAGGCCATGTCGCGGCTGTTGGCCGGTTTTCCTTCAGTTGCAGCAATGAAAACTTTTCGATAGCAACTTAAAAAAAAAGCCACAAAAAAAGCAGAAATGGAAGGCGTATCTGGTGCGACGAGCAAATCACGCAGTGCCGCTCCGTGCTGGCGATAACTATACCTTTGGCAGTGGTTCCAGACGCGAAGGAAAGAGTGAAAGCGCTTATAAAAAGTTTTGCAAGGTCTCTTTAAGTAACTTTTAGCCAGGAAGAACTACCATTTTCTTCATACAAAATATACTGAAATTGAATTAAAGTGAGAGCATGCACTTTCTCGTGACAGCAATGCTTTCACAGGTAGAATATAACAAAAACGTGCTCTAAACGGGGCAGTACGGCGTGAACAATTGTAGAAGCTGCACGAAATCGCTACTGACGAGATACGCTCGTACGTCTTGTCAGAAATGGAATACAATTACCGATGCCATACAAGTGAAATGGCAGCAAACCCTCTCTTAATTCTCGAGTTGCCTAAGGACCTTGCAGTGCATTTATAGAATCACGGATGCGTCACATTAACGCATCGCTAAGTATAAAAACTATAACGTTTACTTTAAGTGCCTGGGATTCCTTTTAGGCACACTTTCATGCACGGAGAACGTTAAGTGACCCACACGAACCGTATCTACAAGGCCGTGTAAGTTTTTGAAGTCGGGTCGAGGACACGGAGATAAAAACACCATCTCTGGCCACCAGACGTAAGCTCTCTTTCTCGCCGTCTGGGCGGCTGAGTGATCCGGACGCCAAATGTTTTATTGAGAGGCATATACACTGAAGGTGCTCAACTCGTCCGAAAACATGGCTTTCTGGCGCCAACCGGAAAATGAAGAGTGAGGCGAGGCCTGGGTCACTTTCTCGAGCCTGTTTTCTTTTTGTTCTTCTCAGCCAACGTGCTTATGAGGGGATGACAGCAGCGCGCCACGAAAAGCCGTGACTGCAGCGGTGCGAAACGAGGCGGTCCACTGTTTTAATTTGAATAATCCGCGCACGCCCTGAATACATGGAGTGCGCGGCGGCTGCTGGGACAGCTTCCCAAGTGGGCCGGGTTCAAGAGATAAACGGCGAGTGTGAGAAAAGGAAAGAAAAGGCCCGAGATAAGCACACAGCAGGCAGACGACAACAAAGACCCGACCGCGAAGCGGATCGTTAATAGAGGAATAATTATGGCTGTAATCACAGCTCATTTGCATGCGCATTTCGGGCCTGTGGCGTTTTCTCTCGTGCGAGCGCGAGCTGCCTATTTCTTTTTTTTTTTTTTTTTGTTTTTGCTTTAAACCCCGGGAAAACCCGAGCCTCATGCTTTGCGCCTCCGCGGTCTCAACCCGGGATCGTGTTTTCTGGAGAAACCGCTTATCGCCTTTCGAACCCACGGATGGTCAAAACTGCCAAGGCTTTGGGTTTCTCAATTCCCGCTATCACGACTTTTGCTTCGGGGAAAATTTAGAATTATCTTGTTAAAGTCATGTCTGCGCTGCAGGAAAAAAAAAAAAAAAACGTAGAAAAAGTAGCCCAGACACCTTCTCGCTTCCTTCTTTTTGGAAGCTGTCTGAGGGAAGCTGACCTGGTAAGCTATTCAAGTGATGTACTGGACTAAAAAATCTAGACGGGAAAGTAGCCGCAATAAATTTGTCTCAGCTTGAATACCTGTATCTTTTGTAAAATGTTGCTTCTAAAGCAAGAAAGCGCTGTCATTTTTTTTTCTCAAAATGGTTTTTAATAAAATAATTGGCAACAAACTACAGCCCTGCTGTTTTCTTGGGATCTTTCAAACAGGGTCTAGATCGCAACAACCGCTGTTGTGTATCAGTTAGTATAAATTACTGTGCCTCCTAGCAATAAACAAAACCAAACTTCGTTGAAGGTTACGTCGCATATATCCCTGTAAACAAAGCGACGAAATGTTCGCTCAAGATGAGAGTGATTAAAATTCAGTGTCCTAGGAGGCCGGCATCGCCAGCGGCAATTTGCGCGGGGTGGCCCGTTCCCCTTCTCGGGTTACCGGGCTAATCTTCCTTTGTCTGTGTCGCTTAGATCATGTAATCCCCGATCCTCTCCTCTTCCGCCTTTGCGCTTCCTTTTCCTCTCACCAAAGTCAAGGCGGGAGCAGAAGAGAGAGAGAGAGAGGATGAGAGAGAGAGTAGGAGAAGAGAGATGAGAGAGAGAGAGGGAGAGGAGAGAGAGAGGAGAAGAGGATAACGAGAGAGAGAGAGAGAGAGAGAGGAGGAGGAGAGAGAGGAGAGAGAGAGGAAATTGAGCAGGGCCTAATTAAAACAAATGACGCGTTTCAGTGTGGTGACAGCTTCGCTTAAGAAGAGAGTTATTCGCTGCTTTTCCCCCATTTCCCATTTGTCCGCTTCTCGCTTTTTTCTTCTTTCGGTATTCTCTGTAATCCTGAAAAACAAGTCTTTCGCAATCAACGCTGTAAACAGCAAACTCAGAAGAGAAGAGCTTCACGAGAAGCGGAGTTTAGAAACTCATTAGTCGCGATGTAAATGGCCAGTTCGCGCCGTCACGTTTTGGGACCCTCGGGGTGGTTGGGTGGGGGCTGCTGCCTGTCAACGCGACGACGCCAAACAGCGCCAACAAAAGCGCCGACAAAAACTGAGAGCGCAGCGGCGCCCGAAGAGCGCACGAGTAGCGCGCTGTGCAGCCACGCATTTGCGTTCTCGATCCCCGCCGCGAGGGTGCGGACGCTGCGTCATAGCTGCATCTAAGCTTGGGCAGACGACCCTCTTCGTGCCGTCGTCTTTGTTTCCTTCTTAACGTGAAATAATAAAGAGTTGTTTAACAACCCCTCCGTTCGCCCTGGATAAACAAGGCGCCGAGGGGGGGCGCTTGCTAGTGCGCGCGCACGCACGCCCTAGCGTGCTTAGTACTGTCTGCACGGTGTCGACAACATTTGAGGGCAAGGCAATGCGTCTTGTTTGACGGTTTCCAAACTTTTATAAGATAGCTAGAAGCCGCTATCCGAGTAAGACAGAAAGAAAGCACCATTTTGCTGTTGTTTTTGTTGAACAACAACAACAACAACAAAAGAAGACCACGCAGAGTAAGCAAGGTTCACACTCTTCGTGTTAATAACCGTAATCCTGAAGACGCGGCCCAGTGTTCTCTTTGAAATATTCCCCCTGGTTCTGATACGCCCTTTGCTTTCGTTCATTCCCATTTTCTTCTTTGCATGGCGCTTTTTTGTCAGCACAAACGTCGTTACTGGCGCTGCTGTCGCAGCTTGACTTTATTCCTTTTGCCAGTGCCGCGCAAGTTCAGGGAAATCCCCGTGTTTGTTCCCGCCAGATACGTTGCCCGGATCAGGCGAGGAAATGAGCTTTCCTCGACACGCGGCCGGGGCGCGTCGCGTGGCAATCCTTCCACCGCCAAGGGGCGACGCTCGAGTAACGAGGCACGAACAACGTCAAGCTAATTTCGAACGTCCGCAGCTCTTTTTCTTCTTTCTTTCTCCAAATACACCGCGTGTTGTGTCTTTTAGCGATACCCCGGCTGGGTGTAAGCGCCGTATAATATACTAAGCAGTGATTAGCGCGACTTATCGTTATTCGGAGATGTCAGCGTTCCACTGCACGGAGGGTTTTATCAGCATAAGCGAGTCGACAGCAACAATCGTTTTTAACGAACAAAAGCTGACTTGGGTAACTTTCAGCGGCTGTGGACAACAAGACCGCTCCCGTAATGAATTTCGATTGACAGATTTACTGCCATTAGTTGCGACGGCGCGTAGGATGACAAACCGGGAGTTAAATGAAACAGAAGGAAAGAGGGGCAGCTTATAAAGGGCTCATTCTATTTATTTGAACGTTCGTCGCTCTAAGGTATTCTTTGGATCTGGAGATTAATGGCTGGCTTGCTCCATTAGCTTACTGAGTTACAGAGCAGGCAGCGCGGGATCGTGTGGCGTTAAGTAAATGATGTATATCCCAGGACTTTTCTACGGAGGTTGAACAGGGTACTTCGAATGATGTCGGCTTTATTTTGAGAGACGCTGTACCATTCCAACAACTCTTGCCGTGTTTTTAAAACGCGGAAGAAGCAGTGTACGAATAGTATTAGTAATAAGAGAAGTTCGTTCTTGCCTGTCACGATGAGCCGGCCAGGAAGCGAATTTCTTGTCGACTCCCCGGTAAGCTTGTCCCGGGTTTGGCAACGGTAGCTCCGGTAGGAGAAGCTCTTGTCCACGTCTCTGATGTAGAGCTCACCTTCGGGAAACATCTGGTACTTCGATGAGCCTGAAAAACACAAAGTCAAATGAGCAGATGATTTTAATTGCTGTACAATATTTTGAGGGTGTAATTCATCGTAGGAACGCAAGAAGTGAGCCATTTAGTATGAGGATAAGAAATGAAGATTTTTTCCGAGCAAACCAGAAGATGGTGGAGCCGTCAGATTAGTTTTTTTAATGGTCAATGATCCGCGGCCCTTCGCCTGCCTAGTGATTGAAGTTATTTTCTAATTGTACTGAAGTAACCTAAAATACGTCATCTTATGCTGCACCATTTAGTTTAGGTCAATAAAAGGACGGCGCAAAAAATTACATGGTTTGGGAAATAACACCCAAATTGGCGTAAGATAGGATCGCTGTGATGAAGAACCGGTTCCACCTTTTTTTTCTGTACACTCTTAAAACAGTCACTCGCGCTTCCCAGGGAGTGATGCGTATATTTATAGTCGAAGGGAGGGCGCCTTTAAGGCACTAGTGACAAGTACACAACAGATTAAACGTACAGAACAAGTTCTGTTCTTTACCGATACTAACTAGCCCGACATCAAGCCTAGGCCCACTGTGTTTTTTTTTTAACAGTGTGCAGTTACAGACGTAAGGACGTTGATTTAGACTCGCAATTAGTCTATAGCTCCTCGGCAAAGACAGCTTTTGAGGTGCAAATAACGCATATTACTTAGCTGTGCTTCTTGTCAGATAGAGAAGCTAGAATATTTTTTTCGAATACGATAAAGAGTAGTCTCTGGCCGCTTGGTTGCCACCTGTGGACTCTCCGATATCGGTTAATATAATACAAACCAGGCAACGTGGTGCAGGCAAAAAAAAAAAAAAAAGATAAGTGAGTTAGGAATTGTCAATCAATTTCAGTACGGCGAGCATTTCTGACAGCAAAGCTGTTTAAGCTCTTGGTTGCGCCGTCAATGAACAGAAAAAAAAATACCAAGAAAATACCGAGCGCACGTGAGCGTGCGTCGAGAGCGTCCGGCGTCCCTTACCCACACGGGGATAGGTCAGGAATCGGGCGATAGTAACTAGTGCACCCGATACACAAAACTATAAATTAGAAACTTAAGCATTTGAATGAAAAAAGAGCCTACAATCACAAGCGACTCAGCAAACAGCGTCGCCGACAAAACGACTGTCGTCTGCTCCCGATGTCACTTGCTCTGCGTTGCTAGGGGCAATCACCTGCGCTCATAAACCTCGGACACCTGCGGCGGCGGCTGCGGCGGCATAACTCTATCCGACACTGCGCCGCGCAGATGGGAGGTTGGGCGACCAAAGAAGATCCGGACGGCCGAAGGAGAGGCGGCTTATCAGGAGGCGCCGAAGAAGAAGATGAAGACTGAGAAGAAGATGACGACGACGATGACTTGCAAGTCTTCAACGGTGAAGCAGCGCTCGACGGAGACTTTGCGGCGCCGGACGATGAAGTGTATGAAGACTGAAAAGGGAACTGTACAAATCAAGCACTTATATACTCTACGTTTGATTTGGCCTTCTGCTGACGAGAGCCATATATACACACATGGAAATGGTTCTCAGTGACTTATATGGCTCTCGACGAGTTTAACTTACTGAAACGGACAGAGCTCTGCTGTGACATTAGGCTTGCACTGTGGTGCAAGCTAGCTTTGATTTTTTTTTCGCGGTATACACAAAAATGGGTAATGTCCGTGCTTACTGTATATTTACAGAGGTACTGCGATTTGCATTGACCAAAGCAAGGAAACGTGAATATCTCGTCAACTTAACATATAATTATAAGCAGTAATCTAGAAAACGCTAATAATCCAGCATTTAGAACAGTCCAAAGCCCAAGCCAGGCGTACATTGTGGCCGGAACAAAGAGATTATCTTCTGGTCGAAATATTTACCCCACCATTTATTAATTGATAATTTTTTCTAATCCAACTCTTGTCTCATCCGCTGTTTCCCTATTTATGCAAACGTTTTTCATTTATTTTGTATTACCATAAATTGTTTTTTTTTCATACCACTTTTTGGTAGGTTTTAATAGTCGTTTTCTCTACCTGTAATTCTTCAGCAAACCAACTACCACCTGTCAACCGAAATGAACGATGGCTGTGATTACCACCTTACACAAATAGTTTTCTGAACGTCGTTTTTGTCTTGTGCCTGGATTACCGGGTAGTGGAATATGCATTCAGCACGTTCAGAAAAAAAAAAAAAGAACTTATCGGGAAATCTATTTCTGCTTCAACAAAAATGGAGCATAAATTACTACTCGAATGCTGTAATTCGCAAAGCTCAATTCTCAGAGGCCGGGGTGCTTTCTTTCGCCAAACGGAAATAGCTCTTAAAAACAGATCAGCGCACGTGGTGGCGCGTCATTATCAAAATATAGATAATGAAATTTCGTAAGACGGCCGCTCAGATTTTTCCCTCTCCATGATAATCGCACAGCGCAGCAATATTTCTATTCCTGTCAGTATCTCGCATTCCGCGCTTGTGGGGGCCAACAAGTAGGTCGGTTACGGGTGCAGAAATGAGCAAACAGGTGTAGCACAATTGAGGTACCGGCGCAAAATTTGATTTGATTGATTGTAGGGTTTAACGCGCCGACACAACGCAGGCGATGAGGCGCGCCGTAGTGGAGGGCTCCGGATTAATTTTGACTACCCGGGGGTCTTTAACGTGTGCCGCAGGTGCAAAATTATAATGCCGCTGAGAAGTGTGCTCGTTTTGTTCTACATGACAGAATCAATGAACAGCCTCCGCAATAAAGACTAGTTCTTTGAACAAAAGTGTTGCCACTATTCAAACTCACACATATAAAAATTTGAATAGAAACGTGCGAATCCCACCATTCAAACCCTTTGATGTTACAAAAAAAAGAAAAGAAAAACTGAAGGGGTCACGCGTATATATTTTTAAACTTTACGTACAAAGTCATATTTTACTTTATCGCTAGATAAATCGTTCTAATCATCAGGGATCTTAGAGACAAAGAAATATTTGCAATTGTTCACCTGCTTCATCACAGGGATGATTTGATTTTGTGGCTGAATCTGATTCTACACAATACTTCTTGATGCTGCTGTGGATTTAAGTTGCGCCATTTTTATTGAATAAATAAGTATACTTTATTTTGGTTACTGGCGTTGCTGCTAGCGGTGTGCAACTTGAGTTCAAGAAACATTATGTTTATCGAGTCAGTTTGCCTGTACTTTGACAGGGTGAGTCGTGCTATCCTTTTATCGATTTCGTTCAGTTTTATCCGCTTTGTATTCCTTATGAAAATTTTATTGCACGCTCGCATGTTCTATGAAGGGGAACAAAAATTGAGTTCGCCATAAGTGTGACGTTTTCAGGCGCGAGTTCAAGCTTACGTCGCCGGAAAGATTGTTTTCTTTTTACCGGTTGACCAGCATGCATTATTGCACGAGCTTGGCGCTTAAAATGTTGTGATATTGTTATAGTCCCAGGTACTTAAAATTGTTCGTAGGACTTATGAAGTTTCAAAGGGTTTCTGCGATCATTTCCGAGCTCCCAGGTCATTAGAAAATGGTCCTTTTGGAAAGCAAAATAATTTGTTTGCCCAACAGTCTGGGCATCACCTTGTTCATCCTTTCAATAACGAATTGCTTAAGGGCGAGCGAGCAATACTGTTCGCCCAAATGTTGGCCATTACACTCCACCTTTAGCAAGGTCACAACATTTATCCCTCGCTTTATCTTGTGAATTTCGGCGAACAACGAAAATTCCGCAAGGACAACACACTAACCAAACGCAGCGCGTGCGACAACTCTATGCGAGCTTGTTCGGAGTGTTCCCGGTAAAGATAGACATTGAGGTACTAGAAAACTAATCGAGAAATAGTTGGTCCGACATGACCGCGCCACTATAGCGATAATGACTTTAGCTGACGGCAGGAAGTAATTTATATTTTCCGCTATGGTGAGCGCGCTCATTACGACGGCGTTATAAGCATTCATAAACCTATGATCGGCACGTGTGAACGGATCACTCTCGGAGATGTCCACAGTCTGTTAAGCATCGGGCCTCACCACACAAGGGGCATAGGTTCGACACCGGCCCCGGAAAGCAACGGCATTTTTTTTCTCGGAGTACCAGGCCGTACGCAAACTGTCGAGTCTGCCTATGTCATCGGGCGCGTGAACGCATACGTCACAAATAAGTTAAGACCTTCCTAATGTAAAAGCTGTACTTCTACAATTTTATGTATAGCAATGTTGGTTACTTTATTGAACCCTTTCAGCCCTGGAATTTTTATTTTAAGCAAAAAAAAATTCCTGTTGGTTTTCGCAGTTTGCACCTCAGAAGGAAGAAACGAAAAATTGAGCTGATAGTGCAAATATTTAATAATTTACAGGTATGAGAGTTAATTAGGTAATTAGTCAATTAAAATTATTGTTTGGAATAGACATTTTTTTATCGCGTTCCTAAAAAATACGGCACCATGAGCCTACAGAGGAAAATAAAGCTGGTAGTACAGGTATTCACAGATTTATGGACATTTGACAAACAGTTTCCTCACCCGCCCTGTCGTCATACCCCGCGTCCGCTAGAGCGTATTTTTATAGCGTCCGGCTCCGCGAAAACGCAACAGTGGTGATGTGTATCTCAAGAGGCATCCTTCAAGAACTCTTGCCCAGATAACCAGCAGTTTTGGTTTTGTTCTCAAGGCGCTTTGGGTAATTTTATGTGGTGTCGTGACGGCACCACACAACACCAGAGCCGAAAGGGTTGATCCAAAAAGGTACCATGTTGGGATAACAGATTTTTACGAAATCAAATGCTTAAAAATGACGATGTAGTTCAAGTTACCTTGACTGGTTGTTATTATGTTCCTTTGTTCTTGCTATATACCGATAAACCCCGAAAAGTAACCTCGAAAGCAGTTTTCTTGTAATCGTCGAAAACTGAAAAACCCAGAAGTTAAGGTGCGCTAAAATTTACCTCAAAGTCGAGCAAATTTTTCTATGGAGAAGTTTCGAAAAGGACGACCAGAACGAGGGAGAGAGAGGGGGAGTGAATTTTGATACGACTGTCGAGGTTAGCTCGGAAAGGGCGCCTAGCTTGCTGCGCTAGATCTATGAGTAAACATGAAGTAGGAACCCAACTAATGAGTAATGAGGGTATAAAGGAATGCGGTTCATTTCATTTTCTTGTAATGAACTGAGCCGATTTCCAACCTATGAAATAAAAATACCAGTCAATGTACAAGGTTCCTTCAGCGGGAGTGTGTGGTAGGTGCCGTGGCGCACACAGCAAGCAATGGCCAGTCTTAAGCCTGCCTTGATATTTTCGAAATCCCCACCTCAAACTCGAGCGTACAACCTCATTTCCCCCACTCATCCTCAAAAACTGCTCGACAACCCCTGATATCCGATCCGTCCGGGCTCCTGGACACGCCGCCATCCCCGGCAATGAAGCGGCTCATGACGCGGCTCGCGATTGGATACACCTAGCCATCGCCGATGGTGGCCAATGTCTACCCCTCAAGATCAACCCCACCCACTGAGTGGCTAGACAGAGATTCTCTCCCATCACGAGCAAACTCGGATCAGCCTCCCACCGCCCCACTGGCGCCTCTCCATAGAGGAAGCTACAACTTGGCGGCGTCTCCAGACAAATACCTACCCACATCCCACCCGCCTCCACCTCATCTTCCCCACCCAACAACCTTCCTTCTGCGCTTACTGTCCCCAGCCTGGCACCCTTTACCCCATCATATGGGAGTGCCAACGTACACCAGACTTGCCCCCACTTCCCATCCCCACCTTCGAGCAGTGGAGGGCTTCCCTGGCCAGCCCAGACCCGGATATCCAGCTTAAGCTGGTGACTCGAGCACGGATGGCCAGCCGAAGTCAAGGCATCCCGAACCGGTATGCCTACCATGGGGCAAGGCCCACACATCAACCTCTGCCCGATAAATAAAAATATTTATTCTCTCTCTCTCTCTTTCTCTCTCTGCCGTGCATTTTGCTGAGCCCTGAAGCAGGGCACTCTTAGGGTAGGCGAACAATGGCGGATCCTCCCAAGTGACTGCAGAAGTACCAGCGCTGAGGCTAGGTTCCCGCTACCTCCCTCTCTTCTATCGACGTCTCATGCTACCCGACTATTCATTCTGGCAACCTTTGGAAAGATGGGGCCTTTAGATCTGTTCCCGCATGCACATCGTTCAGAATAGATTGTGCTGTTCGGTACGTGCTCGGGGATGTTGTGTTATGTCAGTTACGTAGTGCTCTCTGCAAGAATTATAATTTATGACGTTATAGATTCTTAGTAGATTTCACAAATACAAGCACCGATAAATTTTTTTTCCGAATTAAAAATGGCTACGGAGAAATACTTGCGTCAGTAGGAAGAGAAATTAACGTTTATTTTGAGGGAAATGGGAGACTGCAGAGCCATTCACTCGCGCTGATGACGTCCATAGTCCAGGAAGTCCTGGAAAAAGACTCAGACAATAAAAACTCAGAAAAAAACACCTCCTCTTCGAATAGAATAAACAACTAGAACACGGAACGTCGCTTTCACGCACTTTGTTGCTTTAAAATACAGTGTTTTTGTTATTCTAATCTTTTTTTATTTACGTAAAAAAAAAAGATTGTAATATTGTAGCAGAACTCGCTCCACTAGAATTTCGACAAGGCTGATTATTTTTTCCGCAGCAGCCGCCGAAAAGAGTGCCTTGTTAACGTGCCGTTGTCGACCTGCGCGTTGCCATCCGAGGGGCGCCCTTTACGTACGGGCAAAAAAAAAGAAAAATGTCGTTAGAAGAGCCGAGCAGACGGGGAAGCGGGCTTACTTTGTCAATGCGTCTTGTACGCGAGAGGAGTCCGAACACGGCTGCGCAGTAAACAAGAGTGAAAAGGATGCGCGATCCGCTCTCCCGTTTCCGCATCGGCGGCCGTGTGCACCGGACAGCAGCGGCGCCCCGGCAGCCTGGCGAAGCGTGAACTTGAAATGAACACGAAGCCTCGGAGCCTAAAAGCCGGCGCACGGGCCCTTGTTTCAGAGCGGGTGACCCCGCCTGCACCCTTCGCTTCCGTAGGCGCGCAACACACAGACAGACACGTAGCCAGGGGCTGAAAACAGCTGCGCACGGGCAAGGAACAGAATCCGGCGTAGGCACACACCGGGGTGAGACAAAGCGCGAAACGGAAGGGTTATTGAGGCGGAATGGGGCGACCGAATCAAAGCACAAAATGAGACAATTCGTAAGGAAGGAGACGCAGGAGCGAGTGGGGCGCAAAAAGTGAAACAGAAGCGGGGCAAAAAAATTCGAACCAGCTGTATTCACGCTTGAACGCAAGCAAGCTCGGGCGCTTAAATTAATTTCCAGCCGCTCCCATTTTGTCTCTGGTCTTCCGGCGCTCGTATTTACTCTTTGTTCCCTTCGTTTTGCCTGATTTCTTCCGCGGGGTCGCGCTCTGTGAAAGGGGGTGAGTCGCGGGAATGGGGAAAGGAGGGGTGCCGAGGAGGGCGACCGGATGAGGGGAGCGCGGTACAAAAACGAAAAAGAAACTCGGAAAAGCGCGCGACATCGGGTGGAAGCGAAACAGTGAGCAGAAGCGTGAAAAGCTGAATGCGTCCAAAGGCTTGGGGACGTCGCCGCTGTGTTTGCCATGATGCGCCAAAGGGCGCCAGGGCGGCAGCGACCGAGTCCAGCGAGACGAGGAAGTGAAGCCGGGGAGGTGGAAGGGGAGGAGAGTGAGGGAGAGAGAGAGAGAGAGCGAGGGCTCCCGCCAACTTTAAACAACAATGGCCTGGAAGATAAGGGCGAGTCCAAATTAAAGCGCAGCCGACGGTCCGTAAAGATCCTGTGTTTCGGGCGGAAAGAATATTCGTCGGCGCCGCAGCCGTCGACTTGCCTTGCTTTGCTACATGTGCAAGTGCGTATATATATATATATATATATATATATATATATATATATATATATATATATATATATATATATATATATATATATATATATATATATATATATCTATATATATATATATATATGTGTGTGTGTGTGTGTGTGTGTGTGTGTGTGTGTGTGTGTGTGGTGTGTGTGTGTTGGTTCTTTCTTCCCTATGCTTTGGCGCCGACGACTGGTGTCGCTGCTGGCGGCGCGTGTGTTACCGACCGTGTAATATCCGAGAAAGATGATCCGCAGCGTGCTGCTTGCTAGCCTCGGCAGTCGGAGCGGGAAGAAGCTTTGGAACCGTTCGCCGCTGCCGTGACAGTTCGCGTAATTACTTCGTTTCTATTCATTATCCTCTGTGGGGCACCAAAGCATCGTGTGCGCCACACGTTCACTCTCGGGCGCCCAGTTTCGGCGCGCTTTCACTTGCCGACTCGGTGCGGGTTCGGCCGAGGCTAACCAGCGGGGCCCCGCTTTCGTCGTCCGCGAGAGAACGCGGCTGGCTGGAATAGAGGGGTGTCTGACTTGAGTCCGTGAATGCTGGGTATATTGCAGTTTCATTATTTAGGGTGCAGTCAGGTGGTTGGCTGTTACTAAAAAAAAATGAAATAACCAAATAAAATCACTGTACATATTTGACTGTGGGATTGTAAAGCGATGTTTATTTCAGCAAAAGCTCTGCTAAGCTACATCTTTCAAGGTAATTCATCGCGTCGCATTGAACTTCAGCCACCGGCGCGCGAACTGCGCCTTCTTTTCTGCGGAAGCTGCGCCTCGCCTCTGCGGTACCACGTAACTAGGCGAGGGTTACACGGCTGCGAAGAGGTCCAACGAGTCAAAAGATCCTACGCGTCAAAAGACTCAGTATTGGATATCTCTTGACTCGTTGGACCTCTTGGCGCGACTAAGGCGACTCAATAGGGCCAACGAGTCGAGAGGTCCACGGTGTAACAGATCACCTCAAGCGAAACGCAAAGTGAAAGAACTAAGAACTGATAACCAAGCTCTCCGAGAAACCCGAAACCCGAGGCGCACATCGGAGCACCAGCGGTGGCGGACCTAGACAGGGCGAGAGCTTCGCCCTCACCAGTGAACAGAAGCTTCTAATCGCGGCGTAATTTCGAACAGTCGAATCTATAACGCCTCCACGTATATAGGTAGTGTATGTATATAAGTTGTGTATTAGTTGTGAATTTATTGCCCAGAATATGTTTTACTTTTTCTACCAGCGCCTGGACGCGCAGAGCTACCTTAGCTTTTTCGAGCTGAAACGCGGTTTGCTTTTCTTGGTCGTGTGCCACGCCGGGCAACCTTGTTGAATAGAGAGAAGGTTCCCCCTGTCGTCACTCTTTCGTCATTGTTGATCAAAGATTTCTCTTTGATCAACAAAGGTCTTGATCTAATTCGATGGCTCGGAAAATAATAGCGCTAAGAAATAAATGCTCGCCGTGCAAACCCCGCGGCATTCTATTTGACGACGCTCGGCTGTTCATGTCGCTTTGTTGGGCGCTCCTTCACCGCTTGTGTTAATTCCTTGGTTGTTACGGGACACCAGATCCGCTTCAATAAACTTTGCTTACTGAAAGAACCTTGCACATTTGTTGACAACGTCACAATATAAATGTATAAGTTGTGCATGAGTATAGGTTTTCTCCCTTATGTCATTCCCCTCTTCATCGACTGATACCTGTAAATGTACCTTTCTGTTTGAGTAAACGTTTCTCGAAACACTTTTCTCGTGTAAAATAACTAACATAACCCTTCAAGAGCATCCACTTGACAGAATGGGTCTGCGTTGTCGGGCATACCAGGCCGGGACCGAATTATTTGATTTTACAGGGACGACGGAGGGCGAATTCTGTATTACCCGTTAAAAGAAGATTAATTAGGCCTGGAGACCATAGCATTCGGCAGCCTTTTAGAGAGGCCCCGATAGGTGGTTACTACTTAAAAAAAGAAAATCGGAGAACATACAAGACATTAAGATTGACCAACCTACCCAAGATAGTATTTGCGGTTTCAAATACTGAGATACATTAAAGGGGACGTTAAACGTGAGTTGCTGAGGTACGCTTCTGTAGCATTGGTATAAATATGTCCTATATTTGGGTAAAACTTAAGAACGACAGCGGAAGTTGCCCCTGCGCTTCATCACCGTAGTCGGCTGTTTCTCCGTGTGGCGCAAAAAGCGCACTACTACGAGTATTTCGAGACGTTTCCGTGATTTCCGAAGTTAAACTACTGCAGCGACGACAAAGAAACTATGTGAGAAAATGTCATAGGAATTACCTGCTTACTTTGTGACAATTTCGTTTCGGGTATGTGAAGGGCAGCCATATAGGTCTGCTCTAAAATGCCGAAGGTTTTTTTTAAACTGGGTTAGCAAAAATGGGGTTCGGTCGGCACCAGAATCCCGGGACGCTCGCCGCCGAGTCTGTACACAAAGCAGCCGCGTCGGCGGATTGCCTCGAAAGCGCGTCATCCCTATTTCATATTTGCCGCGCTTTCGAGGCGCTTTTTCAAAGAAAGTGCTACGAGTTGTGCCGCGCCTCCGCCAGATGGCGCCACGGGTCCCGCGACCGAGAGAAGACGCAGTGAAACATCCCCCTCGCGAGGGGCACGATCAAATGCAGAGCATTTCCGGGGGCGCACGACGTTAAGTAGTTTGCGTTACGTTAATGTTGTTGCACTTGTGGCAACTGCTGACGAGAGAGCGCTCGTTAGCAGTAATTTGATTGAGTCAACGATATAAGGCGCGTTAGTAGCGTCCCATTCTGTGTCGGCTTTGTGGCGCAGTGGGTAGAGCACCATGTACATTGCGTTCAGCCCGCAGGGTCGAGGGATCGAAAGCGGGCGCCGGATAGTATTTTTTTTTATATAGTAGGGAGGGGTGCGGTGCGGACTACGGACGTCAACGCGGGTGACATCGTGAGTTACTGAAATGCTCTGAATTTAAAAAAAAAGACGATGTAACACAGTAACCATTGTCTCCTTTCAAAACTCGCCCGCGCGTCGACGTCGCGGGCCCGTCGCTTCTGTGGAGTGATAAACTACATGAGCTATTGCCATTTTTAACTTGCTACCGAGTATGAACACATAGACTGGAACACAGATATTAAATTTGAATAGTCCAAAATATGTCGCTCAAGCAGTTAGTAATCGCCTTTATACTCGGTTACAACTCAAGAACGGCACCACCTCATGTAGTGTATCACTCCGCCAAAGCGCCGGAACCGTGAAGTCAGTGCGCGCGCGTTTTGAAAGGGGTTTGCTATGAATGCGCGATATCGTCTGCCTTGTCTCACGCAGTTTGTTTGTCGTCAATGGAGTCGTTTATAAGCATATTAAGTCCAAAAAATCACGGGAACGGCTCACGCCATGCTCAAAATATTCCCAGTAACGCCCTACTTGCGCCGCGCGGAGAAACATCCGGCTACGGTGATAAGGCACAGCGGCAACTTCCGGTTGCCGCTGTGCCTTCAATGACGCTACCACCGACGTAGTGTCTATCCAGCAAGGCGAATTACCTAGAGTGAAGGAATATAAATATTTGGGAGTGTGGATAAACGAAGGGTATAACTACTTAAGTACTCACGAGGAGCAACTTAAGGTTAAGGGAAAGCGAAACGCAGCTATAATGAAGCATAGAGCTCTGTGGGGGTATAACAAATGTGAAGTAGTAAGAGGAATGTGGAAAGGAGTAATGGTTCCGGGTCTCACGTTTGCGAATGCTGTACTCTGCTTAAAATCAGACGTTCTATCAGGCCTTGAAGTAAACCAGAGAACGGTAGGACGTTTGGCCTTAGGCGCGCATGGAAAAACAACTAACGAAGCAGTTCAGGGAGATATGGGCTGGGCGTCGTTTGAAGTTAGAGAAGCTCAGAGTAAAATATGCTTTGAGATGAGGTTGAGGGCAGTGGATCAACGAAGGTGGGCAACTAAGGTTTTTAGATACCTGTACTTGAAAAGCGTGGACACGCAGTGGTTAAGAAAGACTAGAAGGCTAACGATGAAATACGGAAAGAACAGTGGGGAATCCAAAACAGCCAAGGTAACCGAAAAAAGAGGCAAGGACAGATTGAAACGAATAAATGGAGGGAAAAAATGGAAGCTAAAAACGTCGTTAGAGATGTACAGGGCTGAGAAGATGAACATCAGAAAGGAAAATTTTCTACGATAATTCCCAGGGCAGTGCTTTGCTTTTATGAGGATAGAGCAGGTTGCCTGCGAACTAAGAGTTTTGTGGGGAAGTATTCACAAAATGATGGGGTATGCGTGGTCTGCGGAAAAGAAACAGAAACTATGCGGCACATCGTGTTAGAATGTGAGGGTATCCATCCAAATCTACATGAAGGGAATATTGGGCTTTCAGAAGCCCTAGGATTTAAGGGTATCACAGAGGAAGTTACCTTCAAGGCTGTCGAGGGGAAGAAAAGAAGATTAGAATGCTGGTGGACGAAAAGCAGAGAGGGGAATATTGCCTAGGACAGTTACCACCTGTAACAGGAAAAAAAAAGTATTTTGGCCTAATAAGCTTTTTGTGCCTGCCCTAAGCAGCGCTAGTATTAAACCTAAAAGTGTAAAACATATGTATATTAGTCCTTTTTGGTAAGATGACATGTCATCACCACGATACAAAGGGGAAACCAATAGAAATTATCATCATCATCATCATCGGTAAAAAAAAAACGATAACCATCAAAAATTTCCTGATTGATGAAAAGGGGGGAACATTTAGAAGGAGAGCACGCGTTGGCGCATATTCATCAAGTGATTAGTGAGAAGTTTAGGACAATAGTGGTAGGCAAACCAGCACCAATAACATCAGCGCCACAGAAGACTGCGGAAAGGGAAATAAGTTTGAGCAACCTTGATTGGAAAAAAGCAGAGCAAAAGGTTTCCCCCCAGACAGCAGTGGGCCCGGATGGAAATACCAATGCAACTGATAAACCTGCTTGGGCCTAAAAG
Source organism: Haemaphysalis longicornis (assembly GCA_013339765.2). Lineage (NCBI taxonomy): Eukaryota > Metazoa > Arthropoda > Arachnida > Ixodida > Ixodidae > Haemaphysalis > Haemaphysalis longicornis. The sequence continues at coordinate 107,988,541 of CM023451.1, read as the reverse complement.
CAAGGAATCGTTTATGAGGGCAATAGATAAGGTGATAGAAACCAAACAAATACCAGGGGACTGGTTAGAAAGTAGGATGAATTTAATATATAAAGGCAGAGGAGACAAAGCCAGTATTGATTCATACAGACCACTCACAGTAACGTCAGTGGTGTATAGATTCGTAATGCAGGCGATAAAATCAGAAATTCAAGCATGGATGGAAGAAAATGAAATACTTGGGGAACTGCAGAATGGATTTAGACAAGACAGGCGACTGGATGACAATTTGTTCGTGATAACGCAATGCATTGAAATTGCGAAAACACAGAATAGACCACTATGGATTACGTTCTTGGACATTAAAGGGGCATATGACAACGTAAACAGAGAACGGCTGTGGAGAACGCTGAAACTCCAGGGATTAGATGACGAGTTAGTACAGTTCCTTATAGCAATCTATAAAGACAATACATTGCACCTTACTTGGGAAGGACAGAAATGCGCCCAGCAGGTCAACATCCATCGGGTACTGAAACAGGGATGCCCTTTAAGCCAAATACTGTTCATGCTTTACATGGCAGGGTTAGAAAAGAAACTGGAAGAAAGTCAAGTAGGGTTTAGCCTAACCCATATGCTGCAAGGCGAAGTGGTACAACAGCATATTCCGGGAATGTTATACGCAGACGACATTGTTCTTTAGCTGATAACCAAACCGATATGCAGCGGCTAATAAATATTAGCGGCCAGGAAGCCACCGACCTCGGGTTAGATTTCAGTGCAGAAAAATCAGGAATAATGGTTTTCAATGACGCTACCACTGATGTAGTGTCTATCCAGCAAGGCGAATTACCTAGAGTGAAGAAATATAAATATTTGGGAGTGTGGATAAACGAAGGGGATAACTACTTAAGAACTCACGAGGAGCAACTTAAGGTTAAGGGAAAGCGAAACGCAGCTATAATGAAGCATAGAGCTCTGTGGGGATATAACAAATATGAAGTAGTAAGAGGAATGTGGAAAGGAGTAATGGATCGGGGTCTCACGTTTGCGAATGCTGTACCCTGCCTAAAATCAGACGTTCTATCAGGCCTTGAAGTAAACCAGAGAACGGTAGGACGTTTGGCCTTAGGCGCGCATGGAAAAACAACTAACGAAGCAGTTCAGGGAGATATGGGCTGGGCGTCGTTTTAAGTTAGAGAAGCTCAGAGTAAAATATGCTTTGAGATGAGGTTGAGGGCAATGGATCAACGAAGGTGGGCAGCTAAGGTTTTTAGGTACCTATATTTGAAAAGCGTGGACACGCAGTGGTTAAGAAAGACTAGAAGGCTAACGATGAAATACGGAAAGAACAGTGGAGAATCCAAAACAGCCGAGGTAACCAAAAAACAGGCAAGGCAGATTGAAACGAATAAATGGAGAGAAAAAATGGAAGGTAAAACGTCGTTAGAGATGTACAGGGCTGAGAAATTGAACATCAGAAAGGAAAATTTCTACGATAATTCCCAGGGCAGTGCTTTGCTTTTTGAGGCTAGTGCAGGTTGCCTGCGAACTAAGAGCTTTGTGGGGAAGTATTCACAAAATGATGGGGTATGCGTGGTCTGCGGAAAAGAAACAGAAACTATGCGGCACATAGTGTTAGAATGTGAGGGTATCTATCCAAATCTATATGAAGGGAATATTGGGCTTTCAGAAGCCCTAGGATTTAAGGGTATCACAGAGGAAGTTAACCTTCGAGGCTGTTGAGGGGACGAAAAGAAGATGAGAATGCTGGCGGACGAAAAGCAGAGAGGGGAATATTGCCTAGGACAGTTACCACCTGTAACAGGGGAAAAAAGTATTACGGGCCTAATAAGCTTTAGTGCCTGCCCTAAGCAGCGCTAGTATTAAACCAACAGTGTAAAACATGATTATATTAGTCCTTTTTGGTAAGATGACATGTCATCACCCCGCTTCAAAGGGGAGACCAATAGCAATCATCAATCATTATCATCATCATCGTCGGTGCCGTTCTTAAGTTGTCACCGAGTATAGAAGCCATTAGTAGCAATATAACGATGCATTGTGGTAAACAGTATATGTCTAGGTTTCACCAATAACCTTGTAGTAGCTGTATTGTCCAGAATTGTCAAAATAGCAAAAGACGTGAATAACCGTCATACGCAGCAATTAATCGCAATATAGACTCGCATAATACATAGTGCAAAATATTGCTAGGACATTTTATTGGCTATAGCCGTTCTATAAAATGAGCTGAAGGGGTTGCTAAGAATGGCTGTGCGGTAACTCATAAACAGAGGGAAAAAAATGTCCAGGCATTCAAAGAATTGTGACATACGTAGCATCCCTATGCCTCTTGTCTCGAGTGTGAGTTCTTCTTCACAGACAAAGTTGGCTGTGAGTAGCCAAAGTCATTGGGTTATCTTATTGTATTTAAGTTTTATTTTGTTCCGTTTCGCCAGCGATGTAAATTTATAGCAATATACCCATTAGCTGCCTTTATTTCGCCAGTTATGTATTTTTCCCCAGATCCGTTGGTTGGTCTGTTATCGCTATTTTTTATTCGCATTTCCAACGTTTTCCACCGAGCTTATTTAGTTCGGACTTCGTTTTTTTGGAGGACATTTATAAGATGCATATTTTTATTTCGTGAGTTTAATTTTGCAAAATCTTTATTTTACTTTTCTTTTTTTCTTCAAAATTCTGTTCTGCCAATGATCTCCATTTACTCTATTATAACGATTACAAGTGTTACTTCTCCCAAATCTGCATTTTTTGGGGAAATGCAGGGCTTAACGGCTTGTTTATTTTCGCTAGTTTTTATTTGTATTTGGAACGCTTTTTTTTGCCGGATTTTTTTTTGTTTAGTCTCCGTTTTTTAGACAGGATGTATAGGATGCATATTTTTGATTTCGTCAGGTCATTTTCGTTATATTTTTTTCTGTTTTTCTTATGCCCGCCGCGGTGGCTTAGTAGCTAAGGCGTTGCGCTGCTGAGAACGACGACGCGGGTTCGATTCCCGGCCGCGGCGGCCGCTTTTCTGATGGAGGCAAAAAGCAAGAATGCCCGTGTGTTCGAGATTTCGGCGCACGTTAAAAATACACAGGTGGTCAAAATTAACTCGGAGCCCTCCACTACGGCGCGCTTCATCGCCTGCGTTGCGTCGGCGCGTTAAACCCTACAATCAATCAACCTGTTTTTGCTATCTTCTGGTTTTTCAAAATTCTGTTCGACCGATTGTCTCAGTTTACGCTGCTATGACTTACTTCTGCATATTGTGCATTTTTGTGTGAATGCAGGGCGTTGCACGGTAATGGCTGTGGGGGTACGCGGCAAAGAATGCTACGCAATAAAAAATAAAGTTCGGTAGACCTCTTGACGTGTTGTACCTCTTGACACAAATTGGACCTGTTGACTCGTTGGACCTTTTAAGACGTTGAATCTTTTGACCCATATTGGACCTTTTGACTCGTTGGACGTCTTGAATGACGTCAAGACTCACGTCCAATAGTCACGTGACGATTGGACCTTTTGACCCAAATTGGACCTTTTGATTTGTTGGACCCTTTGAGTCACGTCAAGACTCACTATTGACCAGAAGCGCTGCTTCGCGTGTGCCTTATCACCAAGCGGCGGATGGACCGTCTGTGCGTGCGGTTCCCTCCAAGCGAACCACGTGACTAGGCAAGGGTTTAGCGGCTGATATATGAAAACACTGGGATGACTGAGTTTACAGGAGGAAAGATTCGAGAACACTATGCACGTACACAAAAGCGCTGCTTTGGCGGCGGCTTCGCCGGCGCTTGGTTCCTCAGTCTCACCATCGATGGCACGCCAGCTGAGCTGTCTGGGCGTGCACTTCAGCCAATCCAATCATCCATTCAATCCAATCATACAGTAAATATAGCTAGACGGCAGGCTTCGAAATCTAAAGAAAAATGTGATTGATTCCTCTGTCATAGGAATCGGTAAAACACGAAAGCGCAATGTGCAGCGAAATCTGAAGCTGAGCATGATTTGCGGGTCGGTGGCTGTCTTGTGGGCGTGCTTGGCGAGAGAGGCCCTGCTGGTGGGTCGCTTCGGCAAAGGTGTACTGGCGTCATTTCCGCGACGGAGATGACGTCAGCGAAATCTTGGTGTATACCGGCATAAAACACTTTCGTGTTAAAATACAAAAACCAAAAACGAACAACCCTAAGTTTAACGTACTCTTTAGTACTGAAGGTTGCTTCCCCGCAACAGGACCTGTGTGCAGGGGTGCACCCTTTACAGGCCGCTTGCTCCGTTGTGCTGCCGTCACTTCGGTGACGGATATGACGTCAGCCAAATCTTTGTGTATCCGGGAATAAAACACTTTCTTTTTAAAAAGCAAACGTTCGCGGAACACTGTGCATAGTATCTGCTTTCGCTCGGGAAAACAAGGTTTAGAAGTATTAAACCTGACCCATCTTTTTGTGCATTGTGGCTGTTAAAAACTTATGTTGGGTAAAAACTTATGTTGGGCGCGCGGTAGTGGAGTGCTCTGGAATAATTTTGACAATCTGGGTACCTTTAACGTCCGCCAAATTCTGGACACACTAGCCTTCTTTGTTGTTCGATTGTGGCTCTTGGGCTTAATGTTTTTTTTTTTAACAAAAAGGTAGCGATCTTAGCGCTTTCATGATCTATGTTGTTTCCACCTAGCTAAGTTACTCTACTTCTTATGTAAGGCTAAAAACAGGATTCATAATTCCGCTAAAAGGAAACGCGTTAGCTGCTCTGAATGCGTCATACAAACGTTCTAGTTGATTCAAATGCGTGTAGATGGCAATTGCTGTATTATCACTTAGCTGCTAGTGGCGCCCTTTTATGTTCTGTTCAATAAAATGAAATCATGCTCGCGCTCGGCGTGGCTATCTGTCGTCATAATTTTGTCTTTGTGCTGTTTATTTTAATACTATTGTTCGCAAGATTTTTTATTGAGAGGGTTATTGCTTTCTTTAGGTTGAAACTAACTGAGACCACATAGTCTTGCGCCAACGTATACGCTCGTGTATGCTACCGTTTCCTGAAACTGAGAGAAGAATCTAAAATAACCTGCTTTTAACACTCTTTTTCGCGCGCTTTTTTCCGTAGTGATCCTTTCGACACGAGCGTTGAAATAGCACGGTGTAGTAACATTGTAGGCGGTCTGTTGGCGGAACAAGGGGTAAGACCAGTGGAGTTTCATTGTCGGGAGAGCAGAGGAGTAAAGAACGACGGACTAGGACACGATATTTTGGAATTGTAACGTCTTGGTGCTTTTCTTTTTACTTAAATGCGTCAAACCTGCTCACAGGTTTCTTGCATTTTGCTTGCTTTTTGTTAGCGACAGCTGCATGAATGATTAAGCTTCCCTGTATTTCCCCCTGCTTCGCTGTTTCTACATAGTTCCTTCGTGTTGTTTCGTGCTATGCTATAGTTGCTCTGTTCACCTACGAGCCACCCTGGTGGTCCCGTCGTTCCGCGGCATGCATTGCTCCCGTCCCTTGGGCTAGCCCCAAGTATCGCATCAAAAATTCAAATGATCGGATCTCGTATTCATGGTGCCACGTAGTGTGGCCTCCATTCCCGTGCCTTTCTCGCGACTTCTGTGTATACGCTCGTTTTCTTCCCACTCACAAAAGTGATTTTTTTTTTGTTCCGCGCACTTCCCCTTTTGACGGCCGCCTGTTTTTTCGACTTCACCTTTTACACTTTGTGGGATTTCCTCACACTCAGCACGCTGTGTGTGCCTTGTTGCAGCGTCTCTTTGACTATGGCAGGGCCGTAAGCTGAAACTTGTTAGCAGCCGTAGCTTTTATTACACATTTATTACACCTTAGGCTGTATTCTGGAAAGCTGTTGTCCCAACTTTATCGATCTCACTGGATTTTATCGATCTCACTGGACAATCGGCGGCGACCGAGAAAATAGTGTTACCCGTGTCCACTTATCACGCTCTTCATGCGCCTAGATTTGCGCACACAGTAAGGAGCGTAGAAGAAACGTACCTGAGTAACAGAATTAACAGATTAGGCTGACTTGAGCGTTATTGGTTTTTTTTTGAAATACTATAATAATCATAATCATCAACAGCTCAACTATGGTCATCGCAATCCGTTGTAAATCGCGTGTCGGAGGCCTCACTCAATCAATAAGGCGCAAGCGCTAGGAGGGTCGACCAAAAGAAATCTGCGCGTGTGCCTGAAGCCTCAAAAGTGTCTGAAGCCTGTGCGGGCGCTCTCTGAGGCAAGAACGAACTAACGCACGAGAAGGGACGGCAGTACCGCGCGAGCGCTAAGCGGGGAGAACGAACGGTAGTACGGAGGAGACGAAAGACGCAGGGGTGATGTCAGCACGCACCGCTATTGCGCAGTGGGGGCGCACGACGGAGCTGTGAGGCATGGCTCGCCGCGTGAGTGTTTGGGTGTATGTACGACGCCGCCGCGATCAGCAACGTCACGAGAAGTGGAGCTGAAAAAAAAATTAAAGCCGGTCCACTCAATGTGAAAGCTGTGGAAAGTGCAGCGTGGCGATTCGCTATAATGGACTGTAGCGCCGTTATCCGCTCGTTGCTACCACCCAATGCAATTCAAATTTCCCGCCTCCGAAGTGCTCGCGCGCCCCCTGCCTGAAACTGCGCCAGCGGGAGTTCTTTTCTTTTTGTGCTTGCTTTTCATCCCACACGTGCCGGCGTTGCACTGCCACTTTTTTCGCTTACTATCGTAAAAACCAAACCAACGAGCGTTCCTAACCAAATGAACGCGGACGCTGCCGGTTAATTAGGTATATTTTGCCTCAAATGTACCTGCAGTTTTCTTTGCGCTAAACAACGGGGAGATGTATGACAAGCGCCAGCGGTTCACGAGTTTAGGACGCTTATGACTATATAAACCGCTTGGCTTTCGAAACCTCTGGGTTACGCCGTGACGACAGCCGCTACCACGGAACGCCGTTTGGCTGTACTTGGGTCCAGCGAGCATGCTACGACCACAAGGCGAGCCCCTAAAGTGTTCTGCACTTAAAGAACAGCGAAGAGGAAGCGTAGGCCAAACTGCGCAGTTAGAAAGTGGCGCCGAGAGCATTGAAGGTCGCCCTAAAACGCCGCTATGCGCGAGAGCGTACTACATTAGAGGAGTTCAAAAGATGGAATTTATGCTATGTCTGATTCATTCACGCGAAGCATTACACGCAAGATCAGTTTAGCCCCCTTTGTGACGGAAATTAACAAAATTAGGAGTACTTGTGAATACAGGCCGCATTTGCATCGAATCGCCCCACCGTATTTTTTTGCCAACCGATCGAACACGCCACCAGCCCTTAATTAACTGCCCTCTAGTTTTAGTTTTGGTGTTTCATCCTTTCTGCGACAGCCTTTCTTTTCGTAGCATTCCTTTAAAATCTATGCCAGGGCACAAAACCACTACTTTCGACATTCACATTGAGATTAACTTTGTTACGGCTGTTCGATTGTTGCTGAAAAAACTGTCACATATTTTTGCGCGGGCTACTCAAGTCTTCTTTTCGCTCGAGGGAGAAGCCGCGCGCACGCGATTCTTGCATTGCCCTCTCGCTCCGCCATTTCGGAACTTTCCAAGTACTGTTCCCGTGCTGCCATTTTTGGTCCCAAGGTGCTTTCGAACAGCCAGCGGGATTCTCTACGTGAAATAGGTACCGAAAATACATTCCCCTGGAATATAGTCGGTCGATCTCCAAGCGTCAATTGTGCTGTGTGTTTCTCCACGCCAAATGGAGGCCAGGTTCCCGCCCCTCTCGAAGGCAGCCCGTTATGAAAGAAGCCGTCCCTTTCGTTTTTGTCTGTCATTCTTTGCACGGAACTGCGAACCAGGCATCACACGCCTGTAGCGTATTTCTGCCGAAGGATTCCGCGAACAACAAACACTGCCTTTTCGTTTAAAGCACCGTGCCCTTTCTTTTTTCATTTCCTATCTCTCCTAAATGGCTACCCGCCGTCATGAAAAGAAAAAAAAAAAGGCAGAGGAAGGAAGAAGACGGGACGCCTTTTATGAGAAGCCATGGAGGCGCCCCCATCAAGGGACGCGTGACGAGGAACAGGCGACTCGCACTGGAGCAATGTCGTCGCGCTCCTCTGCCTGGGTTATACCACAAGTCGTCGGGCGACGTTTCCTTGCGGGCGACCATCCCCACTTACGTGCAAAGAGGCCTAGAGATCACATCCCTGACGAGACAAAAAGTGGCGCCGTTGTCTCCACGGGAAGTGGTCAGGGTCGAATAAAATATGCCATTCCAGAGACTGAAATAGTCAATCTTTCGGAAATAAAAAAGAATACCTCGAGACATGTGTCCCCACTCGCTTTTTCTCACCCGTTGGTGATGGGGCCGGTGGCGAGCGATGAGACAAAAAAAAAAAAATTGGACAGAACAACGAAGAAACAGTGAATGGCGTCGCAGGGCGCTGGAGATGAGATGGGGCGGCGCTTTAGGCGCGGTTTGCGGGGAGGACATTCTTGCGTCTAGCGCTGCGGGCTCCTCGTATGCGAAGGAACGACCTCGTATACGTCATTCTGCGCCGGCGATATATGAGGAGAAGAGCCGCTCGCGGTCTGTACTCCTTCACTTGATTGCGCGCCTTTCGGTGTCGCGATGTTTGCCGAGCGCCCGCGTTCCGCGAACGAGAGACAGCAGTGACCCGACCGAATTACCGAGGTTAGTTCGGCTTTTGGCGAGGGAGCTCGTAATGTTCGGGAAGAACGTAGCTGACCTTCGGGTTAGATCACGGAGTTTATGGCAGGCTGCGATCGGGAACAAGATGGCGCGCATTGAGAAACTTCTCTGGGAACTTAAGTCTGCTTACGTGCTTTGAAGTCGAAAGCCTGGCGGCCATTAAAGTCTTCTTTAGAGCTACATTGTATTCGCGTCCCTTTCTTCGCTTTTTTCTTTCTTCTTCTTTCGACGCTAAGTACTCCGATAGGCATACTGGTCACAATTCACGCGGCAGCATCTCCACAGTAAGAGTTCTCCTCCACGTGCGCCTGTTGTAGTCACGTGCCATCACGTTCATCTGTCACGCGGCACGCACCAGGCCAACTCTTGTCCCCCCGCTGGCAGGGTACCGAGTACGCGCAGTGGCAACGCACCTGGCTTGAACACGCACCCAAATGTGTCTATTATTTTGTCTTCACAGCGGCAGCCATTTGATACATTTTGTATTGACGGACGACGACGGTGGTCACTTTTCGCGTTTGGTGAGGCATCTAAGGCTCTCGCCTCAAAATGAAGTGGAGTTGGGAACTGCGTGTAACTCCAAGAGAAAAATAGCAGTGCACGTGAATACCGACGGGAAGGGATGGAAGCTGAGAGGGGCAGAATACAGGCAGCGCCATTCGGGAATAAAGAAGGAATTTGGGTGACGCAAGACTTGAGCGGGTGAAAGTCATTAGAAGTGGACGTCACCCGGCATTCGGCATGTAACGGCTCACCATTACCGGGTCGCCGTTAAAAATACAGTTATTCAGTAAAAATACACATTAAGATCGAGACGAACCAGTAGTAATGTACACGTAATTTGAGCTAATGGAACTAAAAGGTGGGGTTTGCCATTTCAATTTCGCGCTTGACATAGCTGGAGGCTAATGGAACAGCTGTGGCTTTTACGAAACCTTGTCGTCAATTTAGGACCACCGCGCGCCAAAAGAAACATCCGCAGTGCACCATTATCGCCTTGGTCTAAAGACTTTGGTTACCGGACGTCGTAGTATACACAATTCGCTCATTGTTGAAGCTCATGCGCAATTTGAACAAGTAAGAGAATTTTCGGGCTATCATGACAATTACAAGGGGTGTTTTTTTATAGAATAACTATTATTGCATCGCTTCTTGATACGGAAACGATATTGTACAGATAACATCATGCGGTTTGAGCCTGCTGTAAATATCATCGTTCATTTATTATCACAAAGTTGAGACTAGGGTGATGCAATGTTAGCTGCTTGTTACAGACAATTTGTGTGCATGGAAGTGCCGAGCCCGAAGTTTAGGTGATTCTCTGCGTAGTAAACGCGCCTGCTTTGATAATAGTGATCAATAACGTTATGCAACTGCTGCAAAGTTCTTGCCATTGCTACAGGCAGTGTAGCGAAAAAAATAACTGAGATAGGTGACGTGAGTTTCAAAAAGGAAGCTCAAAAAACAAAATTTTACTGCATACTGACACTGAACGAAGCTAGTAAGTGCAAAACTTTCTATTTTTGACAGTATAACACTTAGGAACGGTGCCAGCGTTCGGAAAACGACGTAGAAAAGAATGGTTGTTTTCAATTCTGTTACCATTTTGTTTATTTCCAGTACGTCTTTGCTCAAGCGTTCCGTTTGCAAGCTCCCGCTTCAAAATGGTCTTCGCCCGAAGCTTCTTCTGCCGTGAGTATTCTCTTTATGAGGTGCATTCGTACACAACGAAACTCTGCTCTATAATTTAGGCCAATTAAATAGACACAAGAACACAAAATAAAGTTGCGTTGAAAGGAATATCAAAAAGCCATGCGTGGGCACGCCCAATGACCACTATATTCAGGTTCTAAACGTCCTCAATGTTAAAGCCGATTCGTCGAATGCAACTCTGAATCGTTTTCAGTCATTTCCCAGCGGTGCAATGAGGCTTACATTGGTCTGCTGAGCACACACCTTACAGCGAGGTGCATCCTTCTCGATGATAAAAGCTCTACATCCGAGTGTTGCAAGCCGACGTTGACTTCGTATCGCACAAGCGAGCACATTCGGCAACTACTCGGGAGGCATCACGTCCGCATTGTTTCCCGGGCGCCATTGTCTTTGAGATAAGTGAGCCATTTCCTTCGAAGACCGCGGCCCCTCGCAAACAACTCGGGCTGACATCACGTTCTCTTCGCGCACAAATTGCAGCCTCGGAATGGAAGTGCGTCTCTAGAAAATCCGGCTTTCTGGATAGCCTTCACTTAGCACGCTGGCTGCTTCACGTGCCTTTAGCAGCCTGCAGCCATCTCTGGGAACCCGTGCTAAGGCATGATGCAAGGCCGTTCCGGATGTGCTTCGAATTCGCTGGACAGTATTATCAACTATAGCTGCGCAGACTGCGCTGACTGCGAGGATTTTTATTATAACATTTCAAAACACATTTCGGGGAAAAAAAAAATAAAAAAAAACGTAACGTACGCGATCGACCGTAACGCTGAGGACACGTGGACTAGTTATTACGAGCCTCCAACACTGCAAGATGAGCCCCGCGAAAATGTCAGGCTGCGGGTTCGTTCCGTCTGTAAGAGTTAAAGGCCACAAGTGGTGCCCGGCAAGTTTTCAAGATAAGCCCGCGTCTGTTACGAATAAAATATTCCCTTTCTGTTCGAGATTGGGTTTCAAGCTACAAAAAATCCACACATCTACCAAAGTCGACCGCTGAAACTTACTAATGCCGCAATTTCCGGTTAGTAATAAATTGCAAATATCTTCTGTTCATTTAATGAGCACGTTTCTTTAAAAAACGCAAATTTCCAGTAGAAAAACTTTATTAGTGAGAAAATAACAGAAATTTTGTACACTTTTCTTACCGTGCGTTTCGTCGTGCGAAACGATTTCGTTGCCCTTGTCCGGCTCGTTAAATGCAAATATGGCGAAGAGGGAAAGCAGATGAGGACGCTGCGTGCGACGAATTTTCTTGTTCCCGTCAGACGACGGTAGGGCGAGCGCGATGCCACGAGACTGCGGCCACGGGCGACAGCTGTGCGAGCGTGCACGGCGGACGTTCCCGTTGTCGTTACGGCTAACTCTATGTGGCCAGCCAAAGTCCATTTTTTATTTATTTGAACTATGATATCTTCTACTCTACACACTAGGCTTTTTTACACCCTTATTACCTAGAAAAGGTGTAGTATAAGTAGAATAAGGGCGTTGGGAAGTCATTACGCCCTTTTTCTCAGGTTCCAACACCCTAATTTGTAGCTTTAAACCATTTTTATGTAGAAAAAAAGGGTGTTGACCGGCTGCAACACCCGTGGTTTTCTTTAGGGTGTTGAGAGGGTGTGAAATAGGTGTTCAGTTGCAAAAAAAATACAGTGGAGCTGGGAATCGACCAAGCTTATTCCGGTGTTGCTAAGTTTGGCTAGGTTTTGCTAGGCCTTGCTGTTTTGTTAGGTTTTGCAATGTTCTTGCTAGGCTAGGATTAGTGCTGAGGGGTGAGGCCAAGCTTAGCCGGATTTTACAAGGGCTGTTCCAGTGTGTCCCCCGCACTGACAGCACATCCAAGGAAGAAGCAAGCTAGGTTGACCCCCAGCTCCGTTGTTTCTCCAGCCTTGCACCACTAGTGCAGCGAGCTCGCCAATTTTTTTTTTTTTTTGCGTTTTAGTATCCCAAAATGACTATTACCTTTAAAATGGTATAGTAAGAGGTGCGCATACCCATGCGCCCCTTGTGCTCACACTCGAACAAGCGCGAAAGCCGCGTTCACTTTTATAAACCCCTATCTGTGGTGGTGCACCCTTTACAGGCGGCGCTTTTTTTGGTGTTTTTTTTGCTAACGCCACCGAAACGAGCTCTAGCTTAAACAGCTCTGCTGTAAATAAATTATGGTAATTCACATTGTGTTAAACATTATGAGGTACAACCCCCCCACTTGTAGAAAATGTTCCAGTGCACCCGTACAAGCTAGTATTAAATACCTCCAAAGTTGGAGGTATTTTACACTCTTTTTCTTAGTTGGCTATCTTTCTAACCCCTTTTCTTAGTTTCCAATACCTTAAATCCTGGCTTTACACCCATATGAAAAAAAGGGTGTTAAAATAACGAGCACCCTTCTTGGTGGGCAGTAAAATGGGGTGGGATGGGTGTTGGTATTTAATAAAATTGTATGACCTATTGAACACGAAACTCCCCATGATTAAAAAGTTTTTGCAAATCCGCATGCTGACTTGTACATGCTCACATTAAAATGAATAATCGCAAAATTAGCTCTAAAATATCTGATTTTTGCGACAAGCCCGTCGACTCTATCAGACGACTTTCTTCTGCTGGCTATATAAAAAAGAAGAGCATATGTATTTCTAAGTAAGGATGTACTGTATACTCGCTCTCCACGTGCATCCCGTTGGTTGTCTTGCTCTATTCATTTGTGGTCCAAGTGAGACTTGTCCGTGTTGAATGCGTCTGTATGTCACTCTGCGGGATCAGCCGATCCACATTGTCACGCGTAACTGCGCTGCCCACACCCTTATTTTAGGGTGTTCACAAGCACACACTTTTTTCTTCCTTACGCCCATTTTCAGCCAAAACAGCTTTTGAAGGTGTGCGGGATGGGACACAATTTTTACACCATTTTCGGCAAAAAAGGGCGTAAAAAGTTTACTGTGTAGCTTGTTCCCTGATCCTGGAAGCTCGTTTCCTTTTCCTTAACTTTACTCCTATTATTCGTCCTCCTATGACCCGCTGAGCCGACCTAAGTTGCTTTCAAGTTGTTTAGTAAGGCGCCAAATGTCCGCTCCGTACGTCATCACCTGTAGGACGAATTGGTTGTGTGTTCTTCCGTTCAGTGATAGAGGTAGCTTACGTTTCATTATTTGGGAATGTTTGTGGAGTGCAGCCGAGCCCATGCCTATTCTGTGTCGTATTTCATTCTCGTGGTTGGGATCAACACAAAGGACCTGACCGAGGTCTTCTGGTGACGGAGAAAATGAGTCATTTCAAAATGCCCCAACAAAATTATATTTCAGGTGGATATCAAATTTTCTACTCACAGAAACTTACTCCACCCTGGGATATTCCTGTAAACTGGTCGATTAACAATTTGAGTAAGTGTCTAAGGAAAGCGACAGTGCAGCCGACAGGACGGGGAAAAATTAGACTATCACTTCCGCTGCCATACTAAGTGTTCACTTCTTTTTACGTCCGGTCTGAGGTGCGGTTGCTTTCCTTCGAAGTTATGCATTGACCAGCCCAGGTTTCAACTCTTCTGTGGTTTTTAGGGAATGTTCAACAAAGTTGCGTTGACACAAAAGCAACATTGACAGGCGCATAGAATCTGCTGGTCTGCTGGTAGGATAGGTACATTAACGCCATGGTGATTATGGGTATCTCCGCGTATACAGGTGGCGACCCTCAAGAGATCAAGAGAGTTGGCCGCAATGAATTATTTTCTAGCAGGGTTGCAGGTTTGGCGGTGTTCATTGTCAAGTGTACGGTAGGTGAACCTTCGACTAACATTGCGAGCACCCTAAATAAGCGGGTTTCCGAAACAAATTCATTATAAGCACGCACATTCCTTTTAAATCCAAATAAAAACCTTTTTGGAGTCTGGTTCGTATGCTCGAGGCGGTACTTCGCCGCCAGGAAGCAAGACAGGATCGCACTCTATAACAGGCACCCAACAAGACGAACAATCAGCGCGACCAATAACCCAGTGGTAAATTTCCTGCGTTAGGCACCCCTGCATTATGGTACTCTCGTCATTTGTGAATCGCATGAGGTTGCACAGGAGGCTCTTCCTCCGTGGCACCAGATTTGCATTTCCAGAGGGAACCACATAGCACAACCTCAGAATACACCTGCGGGCGGGTGCGTCCGACGAGCCCGTACTGTCCTACACCGACCAAGTCCGCCGTACCTTTGTTTAGCCTCTGGGAATCAGGCACGTCCGACGTAAAGTCCCATTATCGGAGAAGAGACTTTAGTCCGACGTACTGTAAGATTTTCGGGGTCGGCATACGTCCACCGTATCTTTAGTCTCTCGGTATCGGGGTACATCCGACGTACCTTTAGATTCTGGGATCGGCGTACGTCCGACGTACTTTTGGACACAGCGTTCAATTTTTTTTCGCAAATTTTGTTAATTGGGTAATTGCAGAGATGTCATCGCATGGGCTCGGAAATTAAACTGAGTATCCAGCAGCCTCGCGCTTTTATCGTTGTTATAACGTCTCTGCCCCTCCTTATCTTCCCCTTCCACATCGCGTCGCAAACGACTGTCTGGTGAAGTGCCAAACTGCTTAGTGGTTGCCGAACGAGGTCAGCCGCCACGAAGCAGAAACAAAGCCAGAGACCAGAGCCCAAAAAGGGACGCACCGGAAAGACGCTAAGGGCCTTGCCACAAACGCGCAGAAAACACATCCTTGCGGACTTCGTACACTCCTAGACAGTGCATCGCAAAAGGCACTTGCACCCTCGAGTTTCGGCCCATTGTTCAGCGTCATCGTCATCCACAGCCATCAGCGCTGTCTCTTACACTTTATTCCTCAGTGTCCTCCACTCAGGCCCTCCTTGGCACTGCGTGTAGTCGGAAGTAAGTCATCAGGCGTCTCCCATTTAGTGACGCCAAAGACGTCTGCAAGTGATCGCTCTCGCCTCACGCTTGGAGAGGCCAACTTCTTACAGCAGCAGCCGCCCCACTTTTCAGTGTGGCTCGTAGCTTCTTGTCTTCCCCGCTTGCGTTCTTTCCTCATTTTCTTCCTCTCTTTGTGATGAAGTTTGCTTCACCTAAGTGGCGTCACTTCACGGCGCACTTCTTGGGGCCGTGGGTTCAGACGCGGCGTCGCGCGCACCGCACGGGACCGCGCGGAGCCACATTTCCCGTTTTATTATACTGATGAACAGTCCCTAATGGCCGTCAGCGACGGTGAGCTGCGGGCTGCGATCAAGCGCCGTGTTGTCAGTATACGCGGAAAGTGGCGGCAGCGCTCGAGCGAATTCTTCATCTCTCAGCGGCGGCGTCATCCGGCGTGGCTTCTGCGAGCCCTGCGAGGTATTAAGACGCGCAGCACTGCCTGCGCGAATTATGCACCTCGGAGCCTCCAATTGGCTTCTGCGGCTAAGTGCCGGCTGACGGTGCCTTGTACTGGCTTCAAAACGACTCGGCGCCGAAAAATCGCTGTGCGCGTTGCGATTTGTTTTCTTGCGGAGTTGCGTCATCTGCTTCCAGGCACTCTACGCGAGTTGCAGGGTTTTGTGTCTGGTATTTTTCTGCAAAACGTGCCCGCAAAGTAGCCTGAATGAAACTGTGACAAAAATGTATCATTTCTCACATGGATTACATCAGGTGTATTGGAAAAAAAGTTATTCCGTACGTATGCAATGTAATGATATTAACAAGATTTCAGATACCATCGTTATGGTGGGAATGACATTCATTGATGGCAACAAAAATACTGTTCCTTTTTTCTTCAGGTGGCAACTGCCCGCAGACCCAACATTGCAGCAATCGAAAAGCGCTGGTGGTTTATCTTATGTTTTGCATATCTTTATCTTACAAAGTTGCAGAGCGAGCACGGCATTTGTGACACGCATGCAAGAGTACATATTTCTCTAGTTTCAAAGTACATTACGGGCTAAAAAGTGGCCTTTTCGTCCCTTCTGTCGAGAAGCCTTAAACAGCACAGGGGCAGCGTAAAGGGAACACGAAGAAATCGCATGCAACAACAGCGTCACCACTGTTAGTTTATAAAATACCTTTTAAACACATTTATAAGACAATACGCGGAAAACAACTTGCGAGGAATGGCACTGGCGCACCACGTCTCGCGGACGTCGGGACAGGTGAAGCACGTTTTGAGCTTCATTAATCTACGTGAACGTGCAAGCTACGCACCTGAATTTATTCCGGGCTTGATGACGTTGCCCGTTGGTTCTTCAAGCCATGAAGTCACGGTGACGTAGTCAGTTACATATCCCGGAACTTGACACCTCATCACCGCCGTATTGCCAGAGATGACGAACTCATCGTAGACTTCGGCTGAGTACTTTTGCCGCACAACTGAAAAAGAAAGAAGAAAATTCAAGTGTTCAGAGGTCAAAGTTCCGAACAGTGCTGCAAATAAACGGACGTTAAGGACAGTGGAGAAAACAGAATAAAGGGCACAGCCAACAAAATGGCTGTTTCCGAATGCTGATCATTCATATGCATCCCAGGGGGGATCTGCGGGTTAGGTTGCTTCAATTATTTTATTATTTACAACAACCCTAAGGACTGAAGCGTTATAGATGAAGATGGGCTGAAAACAACAAAACAATTAATGTAAATAATATATAATTAACAACCTTTAGGCAAAACGAAACAAAATAAAAACAGTCGAAGGGGGGAAAGCTTAACACGAAAGGTCTCTACGATGCCAAATAACTTATACGTTACGAATTGCAATCAGAGATAATTTTATTATTTAAAACTGAACGAAATGCATCAATTTTCCGAAATATACCCGGTTACTGGTGCTCACACTCCTACCCATTTGCGGAACAAATGGGCGGGAGTTTGAGTGCGTGGGACGTTTAGGAACGACAGTATTATGGACGTAACCACAGCTCATCGCAGCTTGCGTTACCGCTTTATTGCCCCGATACCGCACGCTCAATGGTTAATTTTTCGGCTAAAAACAAAAGCAGAATAAATCGGGAATTTATATGAAATTTGGTACCAATAATCAGCTGGAAGCTCGGTACACTACCAACCCACCGAGAACAAGTGTTGCAGTTAAACAGCGGCCATCACGCTGTTTCTATATCGTACTAATGAGAAAGCATGTTAACTCAGTCACACGAAAGTCTGTCTTTTCTGGCATCTGGCAGACAGATGGCACGAAAATTGGCGGACGGCTCAAAGAAATAAAGACAGGGTAACTGAGTTGAAAGGAAAGCTAAGTAAGCCTTTTCATCTGGGTTGAATTCGAACCAGCGACCTCCGGAACGCGAGACCAGCACGCAATGCCAACACGATTAGAGCTGGGTGACGGCAACGTGATTCATTGAATTTGCTGTGGTGTTTGAGTTAAAATGTCTGTCAGAGACACGTACTCAGACCTACATGAACGATTTGAGCATGATAATTACGGAAGTAGCCGTTAGGGTAGTAGTAAAGTACGCGGCCGGTAAATGTCCCCGTCGATTAGCGATGCCAACACAGGGGTGTTCCATGTCACAGTAACCGAGTGAAAAAGATGCAAAAAAAAAAGAAGTATGATAAGAAGGAGTAAACAAGTTCGGCAATTAGACTGTAATCGTTTTGCAATTACTTCGTAAGAAGTGCTTAGATGTCCGTGTAATTTTTAAAAAAATTTTGAAACAGTGGCCGGGTTCAGTATGAAATTCACGTAGCTGCAAACAATAAACACAACTATTTTACGGCTTGGTTAAGTCTCAGTAGAGATGATGTGATACGTCACCGATGCTGTTGCAATCAAGCAACTACGGTCGCGAATGAAGCTGCTCCCGCAACTGCTTGGAACCAACAATTCCCTTTAAACCCTGCAACGACGTGTCGACCCATTATGAAGTCTGTGTGGCCTGTTAAGAATAACTAAATGACTGAGCGCAGAAAACTGACACGCTTGCAAACAAAGAAATGTGCAAAAAGAACGGGAGATCATTCCTTTGCCTCTACATATAACTCGTGCGGCGCATTTTCTGTGCTTCGCAGGCAAACGTATCGCGCGCCAATCTACTTCATGACCATTTCAAGGAGTTCAACAGTATAGAACCGGGATGTCGACCACGGGCGAGGAAACGTGAATAACCACGCGCAGACGACAAACATGAATCGACTTTCGGTGCACAGGAAATAAAGGGGGCAGGAAAGCCGTCGCGCCGTGTTTCGCTCCCCTCTTTGTCTTTTCTCCTTGCTCTTCGCCATTCGCAGGTCTTCCCGAGGGTCTCGGTATAAGTAGGGTGTAACGCGCGTATACCACAGGGGAGGCTGCCGCGCATACAGCCGCGAATTCGTGCGCGTGCCTCCATCCGATGCCCAAATAAGGAAGAATAAGATGAGAACAGCGGGGAGAAAAAAGGGCGAGGACGCAAGATGCAGCAGCGCAGCGGTGTCTGTGTGTGATAGCTCGCGGCACTTCAGGATCGATTGCCATTCTCATTTGTTTGCAAAACGGCGTTGGGCGGCTAGCCGCGCGGAAGGTGCCCGAAAGAGGGAAAGAGGGAGAGGGGGAACGATGGGGCCGTAACGCGGAGGGCCTGCGCCTATAAAAGCTGCAACACTGGCTCAAATGATAAAAGAAAGGGGGCGCTGAGGCGGCAGGGCCTCTCACTTGCCGATGCTTGTCATTGCCGTGGTTGCTGTGTATCGCCGAAGACACCGCGCCCGCGGGGGGAGAATCGCGGAACGAGATGGTGCAAAAAATAACGCAGCAGCAGGAGTGGAAGAAAGAAAAGAGAGGTGCGAACGGCGACAAAAGGTGGCCGGGAAACACGCACCGCCGAAAAACGACCGCCGTTCCCGAATAAAACGTATGCAGAGCGGCAATAGTCTTCGGCAAGTTTAAGCTACGCAAGCGTTCCCCGCGCCTGCTCACATATGCGCATACAAATTCCACTCGCCACATCTACGCGCAGCTCCCTCACCTCGCCAGCATCCCCGCTCCAGCTTTCCCTCCGTAACCAAACATCGGCTGGGGCATGACGTGGGGAGGAAAAACTTGGCAGTCTGGACGCGTGCAGGTTTAAAGACAACGCGGCGTGTTCGTATATACCGAGGCTGTAGCCTTGGCGCACGTCGAACATTTTTTTCCCCCGTCCTTTTTTTGGCGTCTTAGGAGCAAAACCCCCTCAAAATCACAGCGTGGACTGCGAGTGTGCGCGCGGGTTTTTCGAAGCGAATATTTCACGGTGCGTTTCGGTTCGATCGCCTCCGACTGCACTTCATAACAGGCCAGCGGTCCGTGAGTTACGGGAGCATAATGCACCGACTGGTATATATATATAAATCTAAGCGAGTTCGGCGGCTGGCTGGTGCCCCGCGGGCCAGACATTCTGAAACGGCGGCAGTTTGGAGACGGCAGCTGGCCAGCGGATAGAGCGGCGGCGACGCGCGCTTTTTGAAAGAGAACAATCACACAAATAAAAAGACAGAGGAGGAAATAAAACACAACGACTGGTTTTTTACTCTATCGGAAGGAATTCGGTCTTGGTAGCACGGCTGGATGCAATTCGTGCTCGGTGGCTTTCGAATTTATTCCGTCTCAATGCCACTGTTATGTTGGAAGTTAGTATTTACGACAGATTTCTTCCGAGATGAGCTTAAATTTCACGTGGTGGGAACACTTCTTGTTACGACACCTGTAGAGCACTACTTTGGTAGAGCACTACTGATATGTTTCAGGTTATTGCGTTCCTTCATTCCAACCTTTTAATTCAACAATAGTTCGTATAATACGTTTCCCATACCATACGTCTTTATGGCACCTGAAAAACGTTCTTGAAGCACAGGACACAAAGAAAGACGAGGACACAGGGCTGACTAACAACTGAGGAGGTTTATTGAAAGGGCGAACATATATACAAAGCACAAACAAATATTCAAAAACAAAACAAGTGCACACGAACTATGTATCCTCACCCGCCGCCGTAGCGTAGTGGCTCAGGCGTTGTGCTGCTTAGCACGAGGATGCAGGTTCGATTCCCGGCCGCGGCGGCCGCTTTTCTGATGAAGGCGAAAAGCAAGAACGCCCGTGTGTTCGAGATTTCCGCGTACGTTAAAGATCCTCAGGTGGTAATAATTAATCCGGAGCCCTCAACTACGGCGTGTGTCATCGTCTGTGAAGCCTCAGCGCGTTAAACCCCATAATCAATCATTCGAAGTATGTATTCTCACCTCATTGACGGTTGGCCAGATATTTTAGTTCTTTGTCTGATAAGGTTAAAGAAAGCGCGGTGGTACAGTTATCGCTGAGCCGATGAATTTATTTCGAACGCCTCAACGATTTCTCGGGTGATTCTGTGACGACAATCGCCTCTGAGACTGCAATTATCGTACAGCGGTTTGCAACCACACTGCTTGCAGTGAAATGTAAGATGCCCTGACGCGACCAGCTTTTCTACATTCTTATGGTGGTCTCGAAGCGATCATTTACACATCTTTCCGATCGCACTACGTATTTTAAATGCAGAGCATTTCTTTAACTCGCACTGTCACCCGTCGTCCCTCGGCGTTGTCCGCACCCCTCCCCCTACACTAAAAAAAACAATAATAGTTATCGGCGCCTGGTTTCGATCCCACGACCCTGCGGGCGGAACGCAAGGTACATGGTGCTCTTCCCACTGCGCCACAAAGCCGACACAGAAATAATGGCTACGAACGCGCCTTATATCCTTGACTCATTCAAACTACGTCAAGAAGCTGCTGATACAACGCATTCACTACCTGTGGGCGGAACGCGAGATACATGGTGCTCTTCCCACTGCGCCACAAAACCGACACAGAATCAATGGCTACGAACGCGCCTTATATCCTTGACTCATTCAAACTACGCCAAGAAGCTGCTGATACAACGCATTCACTACCACCAACTCCCCAAACACTAAACGTTAACGCAATACACCCACCCCCTATGCGACGCATTTACTCGAGTCCCCCTCGCGGGGTAGATGGGCCCAATTTTTTTTTTCGGACGTCTAAAAGCATTGAATATAC
>CM023451.1:107327159-107362159 GCA_013339765.2 Haemaphysalis longicornis | reverse complement strand
AACGATCCGAACGTTGCTCTCCCTCTAGGCTTCTGCCGGCTTGCGGATTTCGCCGTTTGCAACAGGAGAAAAATGACACCCGAAAGATTTTCGTACTCGTTTTGCAGTGGATTCCACCCGACAAAGTAGCAGTTGGTAGATGAAACATTCACGCCTATTCATTGTTTTCTTTTCTCAGCAAACCCTAATAGGGAATATTTTTTTTTCATTTAACAATGCTCTCCCTGATATAAGAGAATGGTTAAGTCAATTTCTCCTTCAATGCGCTATGGCTGTAAACAGTAAAAAAAAATTGTTCCAAGGTCCCAGAAAGCTACGGTATCCTGCGGCCAAAAGCCTCCGAACGAAGAAAGAGGAAATTTCAGCACCCTAAGCGGTGCAGACCTACAGGAGTGGAAGAGGAGGAAAATTCCCTGCATTCTCCGCATGCTTTCTAGCAAACGACTTC
Source organism: Haemaphysalis longicornis (assembly GCA_013339765.2). Classification (NCBI taxonomy): domain Eukaryota; kingdom Metazoa; phylum Arthropoda; class Arachnida; order Ixodida; family Ixodidae; genus Haemaphysalis; species Haemaphysalis longicornis. Next base: position 107,361,711 of record CM023451.1, on the reverse strand, counting down.
AAAAAGCAATTGCATGGGTTCACGGGACTCGTTTCATCGTGCGGCTCGATGCCTATGATCCCATTCTCGACATCGTCACGCTGCTTTGGCCTGACGCCATAGAAACGCGTCAGTTCGTTGTTCCCTTTCCGGCTACGTGCCGACTGTTGGCTTCTCTCTGGACGCGTCGAAAACATGACCTGCTGCCACCAATGGGTCAGGTTTATTTCTATTCGCTGGTTTGTTTTCGTTCTTTCGGGTGATTCGAATAAAGGACAGGGGGCCAGAGGGACAGGGGGCCAAACCAGAAGTTTTCTTTAAACGTTCACGAACAAGGGCTCAAACTTAAGACAAAGTGAGGCTGTCGCATACAGTGCAGTTATAGAGGATAATATGGGTAGGAAATAACTACGTTTAAACGAGTGCACCATGCCTAATCTGCACCCTTTATCAGGATTACTGTTCTCCGGTTGATCTGCAAAGGTACACCCGCACGTTCGATGCCTTTTTATGCTCGTATTCATTATAGTGGCATTTTTTCTGTGACAAAAAAATACATGTTGAATTTTTTTAGCATAAACAATAGGCTTATGTGCAAAAAAATATATATCTGTTAGTGCTGCTAGCAGGCATTTATTGTGTGCATTTTCTGCCTCATTTTCTTATACGTGGAATCCAAGGCCGTAAAGCGTAGAATATTTGCATCTACTGGAACGCAAAACACTTCAAACAAAAAAACTAAGCAAGGCAATACTCAAAGGGGATGAAGAGAGTGATGGATTATGGCCGTGACTACTTCGTATGCTTCAATGTGGTCAGAAGCATGATCTCTCAACCCAGGAGAAAAAAGTCTAAATCTTTGCCTCGCAGAGGCGATGAACTCCTTCGGAATCTCCCCTCAGGAGGCAAAAGTATCGTCAGCTAAGCGCGTCGGCTCAGATACCCATTTGGCACTTCTTCCGTGGCTTCAAGCAAGGCCAGTAAAATCGTAATTGAAAATCAATATACGGCATCGACCTTCACAATGACGGCGAATTTGTTTTTGCGCGCTTTTTACGAGACGACCGCGGCACGGGCGCGGACCGAAAAGTAACAAAGAAGGCGTGATTAACGACCCCGCAGGACACACTCCTCGCGCTCACGCCATCGGCATGGTCGGGACTCGTAAAGCTGGCTTCTCCGCCGGGAAGACCTGCGCTGCAAAACAGCTCGTCCACTCGCAGCGGCAGGGGCGGCGAGTGGCTGCCTGTCGCCCCGTCGCAGCGCCGTACTGTCCTCGTTTTACGGCCGGCAGTTTCGCGAAAACTGTTCGTCCGGCGCTGTCGATTTCTCCGCCGCGGAAAAAGTTTATAGATGGAAGCCCTTCGTCAACTTGACGCCCGCCTGAACGACTCCCTTCGGTGGTAATGGCCGAGATTTGACAGGAACCCGCTACGGGCCCGGCCTTTATCACCGCTTCCCTCCGGCCTATCCAGTTCCATTTATTCGTTGACCAGGGATGCTCTTCCTTTTTGCTGCATTATAGCACGGAAGCGCGCGACAACAGGCAGTGTGATACTCGGCGCTTTGTCTGGGGGTAGGGGAAGGGGGGAGGGATGTTTCATTTCGTCACTGATTGATGTAGATGTCAGATAGATACGTATAGGCGCTCGTATCACGAAGTAGGTTCAGGTTGGCACATTTCACGATGAAAAACTTTGACACGAAAATGACCCTCAGAAGGTCACACCCATAATGCAAGACAACAGAACGTGTGCTTTATTTTAAAACCAGGCACTCGAAATAAGTTTTTCTCGGGAATCTTCCTAGAAGCCTTATTAGAGTGTTTCCCTAGTCACTAGACTTTCGAAGTTTAATGGACTTACCAGCAAGCGGAAAGACTTAAGCTGTTGTCGGCAACACCAAATTTCTTACTTTTTTCCCCTGACTAAAGGCAATTCCCCAAGCTAAAGTCATTCGTCTCAGTCGCACAGCAAAAGAGCTGGCTTTCGCCCAATAACGATGCTTGTACGGAACACAAAGTCAAGGCTCGGGAGGTATTCGAACATTGAGCATACGCACCGCCCTTTGAGAGAGCGACAATGGTAAAATCGTTGTACGAGCAGCGGAACCTATCCGCGAATTCAGTCATGGTGCAGATGGACGCCAGTGACACCTCGCGGAGTGTCCTCATCAGTCTTTGGGCGAAGTCCATGATTGGAACGCCGCAGAAATTAGTGCCTCCGCTCAGAGCTGCACCAATCCATCAGCTAGGTTGCGACCTAGAGCGGGCCGGAGACACCTCGCGAGCATCGCGTCAATAGAATGTGATGATGCTAAGCTCCGGCCTGGTTTTGTCACTCGGTTCTTCTTTCCTTTTTCTCTTTGGTTCATTAGACGCAGTTCGCCCCGGATTTGCTTTTTTTTTTTGTTTTTGCTGTCGGTAACAGCTTCCTAAGAACTACTCAAAGGCTGTGTTTTCGGGATTGCAACGTTAAATAAACGCAAGACACTAGGTTTCCTTACTTTTTTTTCCTAATTTTGTAAGAGCCAGATAGTTTACCCATTTGTCTTCGCCTGCAAGATATGGCGGCACCAACAAAAGAGCTTCATTGCAAACTCGCTTTTTAATGTTCCCGTCACACAGACCCAAAGCAGGAGGTTTGTTTGCTTTTTTGCAGTGCCGAATGTAAAGGAATATTTTATCCATTTTTTGTTTGTCTATTGCAACCACAATACAGTATTTGGCAACGCCAACAAAACAGCTGAAGATCTTTGATTACATTTTTGACGCTCATATCTTGGAAAAGAAATACAGACCGTGGAATCGCTGAGGCGACTTTTAAACTGTTCTCAGCTTTAATAGCTTCTGGTCATACATTCGTCCTCAACGCAAGCGTTTGGGACATTCCCTACCACACATATTCCCTACCACATATATTCCCTACCACATAAATTCCCGACCACAGTTAAATATTCCCTGCCACAGTTAAAGCAGAGACTGCTAAAGGGGGTACGATTTCAAAAAACAGATGCACCCTGTCTTCTAAACCAGACATTTTGACACAAGTTATATGACGTTTGACGGCGGCGACGACTACAAAATCGAAAAAGGTTTTAGCACGACATGCGATCAGCAGTTACGGTTACAAGGAAAAACAACGCCGTGGATACCTATGGTCCACCGTATACACCAAATGAAATGCGAAAGCATCATATTGAGCACCGCTGAAGGATCCTTCGTATGTTTCCATAGCTCTTTTTCTCTCAATGGACATTTAAGGCTTACGCATTAAAACAGCCTAATCCCCCCCCCCCTCTCCCCCGCTTCCGAAACCAATGTGTGGTGCCTTCCCAGTTATCCTTCCGGGCTTGGTTAAACAGCCCCAGAAGGAGCTGTCACAGGCCCACACTTGTCAATTAAATGAAAGGTGCAATCTTACCTAGCTCTGTACTACATGACTAACTCAAAACGGTCCCAATTTTTATTTTATTTGTTTTTTTGTTTGTTTGCTTGTTTTTTTTGTTTGTTTGTTTGCTTGCTTGCTTGCTTGCTTGCTTGCTTGATTGTTTGTTTGTTTGTGTTTGTTTGTTTGTTTGTTTGTCTGTTTGTTTGTTTGTCTGTTTGTTTGTTTGTTTTGTTGTGGTTGTTGTTGTTTGTTTGTTTGTTTTTGTTGTTGTTTGGTTTGTTGTCTGTTTGTTGTTGTTGTTTCAGAAAACCTCCTGCGCCGTAAGGCATTTCTGCAGGGAGGGGGTACGAGCGTAAAAAAGCAGAAATGCATAAACAATCAGTTTGTGAGGCAAAAACAAAAATCAGGTCCAATCGCGACTAAACGCACCGAACGCTTCATTCATGCTGTCGTTTGCTCGCACGACGATGGTCAGTGCCCGGTATTTTTGATTGATTGATTGATTTATTGATTTAATAATTTATTGATTTATTGATTTATTGATTGTAGGGTTTAACGTGTCGACGACACGCCGGCGATGAGGCACGCAGTAGTGGAAGGCTCCGGATTAATTTTGACCACCTGAGGATCTTTAACGTGCCCGAAATCTTGTACACACGGGCGTTTTTCCTTTTCGCCTCCATCAGATAAGCGGCCGCCGTGGCCGGGAATCGAACCCGCGACCTCATGCTCAGCAGCGCAACGCCTTAGCCACTGAGCCACCGCGGCGAGTGCCCGGTCTTTTTGTCGCTAAAGGATTGGAATAAAATAAGAATACCGATTCAGTGTGGAAAATTTAGAAAAATAGAACCAGTTTCACGCCTGTGAAATGTGCGGCCACCATGCCGGCGGCCACCTCCCGCAGTGGCGGGGGTCGCTGACAACGCCACTCGCTGCGGTATGTGCGTACTGGAGGCCCACCCACGGAAGTGTGGAAGTTCATCGGTGCATATATAGGGGCGCACGCGGCGCACGAACGGTTATTGCTCCCGGGACAGCTGTCGAGGCGTTGGCGACATCTGTCGGCCCAGCGGGGTACTTTCGCCTGGAGTGACGAGCATCATCGAACATTGTCAGCCCGCAAACAATTCCGCTCTTAAAAATTTTATCTATTAACCTGATCTTTTCAGACTTAATGGTCTTTCATGTCCGAATGCAAAGTAAGGGGAAGTGGGGGGGTCCACACTTTTCGAAACGGAAGAATGTTAGTTTTCTTTCACAATGTTCGCAAAATAATATTGCACGTACTATGCGTAAGGTAAACTAAACACTCAGTGTTCTGAAGGTCCCTTTATTTCGAGAGTCGTAGTTGCGTTCATTAGTATCAGGTGGAACAGAGGCGAATCGCTCGCAGCGCGTCATCCACGTCATCCTGCACAGAACAGCTACAGCGTTTGATTTGGTGGTCTTAGTTGAATGCTACGAGCGGTTCAGTAGTTTTAGTGCAAACAATTATACCTTCCCAGTCCCAAACAGGTGGATTTTTTTTATTCCAAAATAGCAGAATCTCCGCTGTTTTGTATTATTCATTCCTAACAACGTAATTATGGCTCGTAACAAACAATGGACCTGTAGCTGTTAATTTTTTCATGAATACCTGTGACGAAGATATTGAAAACTTTGATGATTTTGATTTTAATATTTGAAGAAATTTAAAAATTTTCAAGCAATAGAAAAAAAACGTAACGGAGATTGTACATTATATCTCTTATCATAAGAATCACTATAAACACAGATGCGAAACTACCTCAACAAATATGATTCTAAATAATTTCTCACTCTTCAAGAGATGCAGTTTAGAGCTTATTTGACTGACATTATCGAACTTTTAAGTAGTACACGCCAGAAGACAAGTGTTAATTACAAAACATTTAAGCCACAAAAGCTACTCAGTAGGGTACCTTGGCGAACCAGAATTGTGCAGTGATTCGCCCAGTTCTGAAAGCAGATCAGCTCCTAAGTCACACCATGTGGAGATCAAGGCGGCCTTATCTCAGGAAAAAGCGTAGTGGGACGGCCTTTTCTTGGGCTCAATTCTGCCGCTTTTCCCCCAAAGATCCGCAGATTTAGATGCATACCGTGTTTTCCTTCTTTTTTTTTTTCCGCCAAAGCAAGCAGTTCTGCCTTCTGTAACCTCCAACTGTCTACGTCTGCCGATATTTCGTTTCAGTTTCGCCCGGTTGCAATTTCCTTCTTCCAAGCATCTTCTTTACAGTCTGAAATTTTTTCTTGAATCAAAAGTGCGCACGTTCTTTTTGAAAGTTTCCCCGTCAACTACATAGAGCTCAGTTTATAAGATAGAAAGAGAACAGAAGGAAAGAATACATAAAGTAAATTTTCCCGACAAGGATATTGCCCTGGCTCCGTGCAGAAGTCCCAAGAATTTTCATTATCGGCAGCCTGCTAGACAGGATGTTCTATTTCTCTTTTTCGCGTTATTTGACCCACATACATGTTCGGCTGTGCTATGACCTAAAACTGCCTTTGTAACACAGTTCACAGAAATACGCTCGCCTTAGACCCAACGCCAACCTATTCTGGAAGTGACAAAGAATCCAACCTAATAATGCAAGCTGTTGACGTAATTACGCACGTAATAAACTTTATTCAACACGAAACAGTACATTTTCGTCATTTGACTTTTCTGTATCGCGGCTACTACCGACGTTACAAGTGAGAGGGGAGTTAAGTCGTAAAAGCACTATTTTGTCCAATTCGGTAATTTCAAATATGTTTTCTCTTTCACTTACGAATGCTTATGCCACCTCCCAAAATTTACGAAAAAAACGGCAGACGGCTGCAGTTCCAGACTTACTCATTCTAGCATTGGCGGACAAGCAAATGTATCTAGGTTGCCTGAAACTTAAAAAAAGCGAAAAAAAAACATGCATTCTGATTTTTGCGCAGAAAACAAACATCTACACCATGCAAAAAATAATAAAGAAATGAAGATAGAGAGAGAAATCAATAAAGAGCGAACGAAAGAGGAATAGAAAGAAAGAAAGAAAGAAAGAAAGAAAGAAAGAAAGAAAGAAAAAGAAAGAAAGAAAGAAAGAAAGAAAGAAAGGCATTAACAACGTAAAGAGCGAAGGAAATTAATAAAGGAGAGAAGAGAAGAGAGAGAGAGAGAAACAAAGAAACAAGAGAAGACAAAGGAAGAGAAGAGAAGAGAGTCCGTAAGCTTAAAACATTTGTGGTCCTCCAAAGTGTAGGCACACGCGGCGACAAGCTTTCCGCGGACCGGCGATTTATACGGTTCACGAGTTCTGCTGGAAACAGTTCACAATAGAATAAGCGATGCGGAGCTTTATTTGGGTAAACACAAATATATATCAAGGGATTTAATTCTGCTTAAATTCGACAGAGTCCCCAATGGCTGTCGCATCCATCTCCGTAACAAGGAACTGCGAATGATCGATAAAAATAAAACAACCCACAAAAAGAACGCGTGCTGACGGAGTTAAAGGCGGCATGAAGCACGTATAATGAAGGTAAACAACGTGACCCCCCCCCCCACACACACACGCACACACAGAAAATGGTCAGTGATTTAGGATCAATACAAACATAATAGTAACACACACGACAAAAAACTACGATGTGCCCGTCAGCAGTGCACCTGTTAGGCCAAGCAGGCGCACATTATTACGCCTCAACTACTCATTAATAAAAATGGAAAATAAGAAACATCAGATAAACTATAGCAAAAGCACATTGGATAATCCATATGGCAGCTAATAGTAAATCACGTGACATCACTGAGACGGAACGCTACGAAAACGGGCGAGGTAGTATCAGTAACTTACAAGTAGTATCCGAAATAATCAAGCATTTTACTGCAATGAAACACATCACGACGCAATATTCGCGGCATATTCAAAAGGTTACACTTGTAATTTTCGTCACGATGCCCACGAAATTTTATTTCGCGTCTACCAGAAATACAGCGTTAGTTCATAATGATGATGATGATTACTATTGGCTTCCCCTTTGTAGGCTTCCCCTTTGTAGCGGGTGATGACGTGTCATCTTACCAAGAAGGACTAATATACATATGTTTTATACTCTTGGTTTAATACTAGCTCTGTTTAGGGCAGGCACAAAAAACTTAATTAACACAAAATACTTTTTTTTCCTATTACAGGTGGTAACTGCCCTAGGCAATATTCCCCTCTGCTTTTCGTTCACCAGCATTCTAATCTTCTTTTCGTCGCCTCGACAGCCTTGAAGTTAACTTCCTTTTTGCTACCCTTAAATCCTAGGGCTTCTGGAAACCGAATATTTCCCTCATGTAGATTTGAATGGATACCCTCACATTCTAACACTATGTGCCGCAGAGTTTGTTTCTTTTCCGCAGGCCACGCATACCCCATCATTTTGTGAATACTTCCCCACAAAGCTCTTAGTTCGCAAGAAACCTGCTGTAGCTTCAAAAAGCAAAGCACTGCCCTGGGAATTATCGGAGAAATTTGTCTTTCAAATACCAATTTCTGATGTCCTGTTTAGTTACATCCACTTAGTCGAACTTTTTCGCATTACATGCGATTGCCCGGTGAAGCACGCTTGCGGGTTTGTGGTGACGTTGACACGAAACCCGCACAATACGCCTGGTGCAGTAGGCTTCTGGTTCTCCATTCTACAAAAAAATACGCCATTGTCGTTGTTCTTGTCCGGCCAAGAAAATGTCCGCTGCCGTGAAGAGTAAATAAAACTTATTTGTAGGCTTCTACCTTTTACTAAATCTTTATTTAGCTTTAGTTTAAACTGCCTGCGACGATCGGGCTGGGAGGCCAAGCGTAAGCGGGGTGGCCGTCGGGTCCCCGAATATCGCCAAGGGGAAAATGCAACACGCCGACACGGCTTAAATCCCGCTATACGATTCCCCTGCACGACGGGCTGTTTCAGCGGTAGTTGGTGGTCAACCGATTGGGCATCCCTCGTGCCGTGTGCGATCGTGTGTGGTTTCCACGGTAACCAGTTTTGTCATTCTTAGTATGCTTCACTGTGCAACACACGATGTGATAAAGTCAGTTATGAAGTCCACGCTTACATTGATTTCAAATGGGGTCCATTTTTCAACATTGCTAGCAAGACGTTTTTTAAGGAATATGTACGCCTTGGCACGTGTAGAGAACACTAGCCTGGGAGCTGTCAGAACGAGCGGCTTTTCGCGTCCTACGGGCGGAAAAGGTAAAAGAAAACAAGCAAGCAAGCAAGCAAGCAAACAAGCAAACAAACAAACAAACAAACACAAACAAACAAACAAACAAACAAACAAACAAACAAACAAACAAACAAACAAACAAACAAACAGACAACAAACAGACAGACAGACAGACAGACAGACAGACAGACAGACAGACAGACAGACAGACAGACAGACAGACAAAACAAACAAACGGAACGGGAGTTAGCTGAAAAAAGTAGAAATGCATGCGTTAAAAAGCCACACACGCACGTTTTATTCTGTCTTGGGATAGGAAAATGCTCCACAGCATAAAAATTCGATGGCGCGGTCAGCGACATGTGAGGCTAGATATTCAGAAATAAACGTCAGTGTTGTGGGTAAATTAGGCGTCTCATATAAAATGATTAAATGATTATTTGTTACCTCAACTGCGAACATTAAACACGTAGCATGTCTCCTCACTGTACTAGCTGTACAAAGCGTGGCAGACGTTCAGCCTCCGCTGAGACGAGCAAAAGCGTTTTAAAGATTACAACCCCGCGCATCCTTTTTCCTTGACGCACGTGCTCTTCTGCGGAAAGCGTTTTAAAATTTTCTTGTCTTTTTAAGCGTTGAGAAATGCCACAAACGACTGGTGAGAAATTCATTCAGTCAATCCTGGTTGTGCAAAACCCCGTCTATCTCGCTTCAAAAATTACCTTCGAAACCAATTTCGCTGCGTAAGCTTACACTAGCGGAATATGATGCGGGAGAGCGCAGGGCTTGCCGCTTTCCATCCACAACGTCCGATGGAAAATGTTTGTCTTCGTGTTAAACAGAGCGCATTTGACGCATACAGAAAGAAAACACTTCAATGGTTTTTCGTCCTGTATTTTCACTTTCCACATACATATCCAGTCTCTCCAGACAGCACTTTCGCGATTCTCGATACACATAACGCGCGCAAAAAAGAAAAAGCTCAGTGTCCAAAGCGAACACGTAGCGCAGTGCACAGGCCTCGGCCTAATCTCCGGTTTACACGGGGGGCGGAGCGCGCACCAGCCACGGCGCCTACCTGACCGTGTTTTTCCAATTCCGCAAAGCTATCTCGAGAGCGCCGCGTACCTGCTGCACCGGCACAATATTATCCACCCCGCCCAGCATTTGCCGTACACTGGAGTTCCGAAGTCGAGCGGTACGCGGAAAGCTGCAGTGGCGTTGGCAGGGGGGAAGGGAGGGACGCCGCCCGGCAAGGCCGGTGCCAGTTCTTAATCCTCCGGAGGCATAATCGGATTACAGTCGGGTGCCCGCGTAGTCGGCCCCGATCGGAACCATTTTCTTGCATGTTTTGGCTCACGGCGCGTCCTTTGGCCCGAGCAAGAAAGTCGGGAGGCCGGCAAGGTTTGCACAAGCAAGTATGAACGGTAGACAGGGGTTACGGGAGGAGGAGGGAAGCGCGCGGGCACTCGGTAAGCGGGTGAGGGGGCAAGCTCGCATTGTTCGGAGGCACTTCGTAAGCGGATTCATTGGCGGCGCTCCTCGATAGTAAATGAGTGTGTGCTGCTTGGAACGTTTACTCGAGCAAGAGTTTGTCTTGTTCGCTCTTTCCCCTTTCGGATAAAGCGGGGCGATTCTACTTTCCAGCTGCAAGTGATGGTGCTTATACGCAAATATAGGTCAACATTTCTAGCCCTAGTTGAGCCAGCTTTTCAGCAGAAAACATTAATTTTATACGAACTGACTGGATAAGACTTGCGCTTGTTGGAATCACCGGGACAGTAGCAAACGGAAAGGGTTTCGCTCATTTCCCTTGCAGAGCGTTTTCCCCACAAACCGATGTGCAAAACATAACTAAGAGCCGTGTTTTAAACGAGGTAAAGCTAGGTAAGCTTTGTTTTTTTTTTGTTTACTTGTGGGCGAACACACCTTTTAAAACTTCATTCATCTGCTCGATAAAAACTTTGCTGCCCAACACTGCACTCTTTGCACTTGGAAGAACATGCGCAATACCTCTAAATAGATGCGGTGTTGCTGATTTATTGGGAGGCAGTTCATTTGTGCATTTAATATAACCAGGGGTTACGCTTTGTTTCTTCAATTCATCAGGCAGACAACAAGATCATGAAAAACCAGAAAAGAAATGGCGGGTCATAGTTAAGACGTATGCGTGTTGACGACGGAAGCCTTCACGCTGCCCACAACCGCGTATGTTGCTGCGGGCCTGTCATACAGTTGTGTGAATCGTCACATGTGAAGTAAACATCGTGGCCGGTGTAACACATTGAAAGAGCCGCGAGGGAATATCCGAAGAAACTGGCGAATGCTAAATATTTTGTGAGCAAAATCAACACTGAATGTCAGCACAACGTAAAATCAAATCCTTACGAAATATCAACGGATTATCGAACATATATCCCTGTTTCTGCACTGCGTTCTATTTTGTCTGTATCAGAAACACCGCCTTCTTACAACGACATTGTCGGTGAGCTTCACCGCGTAACGTGTGTATGCGCAGTGAAGAACGCTTGGGGGTTCTTTGCCTCACCTTACGAAACCCACACAACCCACCTTACACAGCTTATATCGCAAAATGGCGTAGGGAAAGGGATGAACATTATGTGCCAATTTCTGAGAAAGGTGGTCGTATAGGGCGATACAAAGCAGGAACGAACACAATATCACTCAATGATTACCTACGTATACTTGGTACGAGCAGACGAGATAATGAATGGGGCTATGAGAAATGTTGCAAGCCTACGTGTATATTATTTGGGTTGCGTGTGGGGTGGTTACATGCTAATTGCCAACTTAGGTGTCCAAATCAAAGGATCGTAAAAACAAAAACGAGCTGTGCCACAAACGCATATAACAAACGAACAAAACAATGCTACACACAAAAATGATAAGAAGACACAAGCTTTACACTCCTCCGCGGCACACTACTTTCGGCCAATTCCATACTTGAATCGTTCGTGCGATGCTACATTGGCTGGGGTGGAGGCAAAAACGCATTATTCATCTTCGCTCCGATATTTCATAGATGCTTTCCTCTGACATACATACGCAATTTATTCAAACAAAAACATCACACCCCTTTGCCACACTGTCAAGGGAAAGCAGTAGCAGCACGCAATGTGCCTTGCCCATCTCCACAAGTATTGTAAAGGTTAATATGTCACCTGCCCCCATTACATGTAATGTTTATAACAGTTTCTTCATGCAACAGATGGGAACTCTGTTGAGAGGTTCGCAGAATTTTGTATACGAAACACAGACAGATGATCCAGAGACCAGCTGTAATTCACTGATCGATCAGAAAGCTGCACTATTCTGATTTCTCAGTGAATTGCGTCCTCCTAGACAGCTGTGCCTTACGGCTGCAAATAAATAGTATTAGGAAAGGTCAGGCCCGCTTATGCTTTGTATCTGCGTGTATTTTGTATGGAGCCCCGTGGATAATCGCCGCTTTCTATGCCTGTTTTCCAAGGTGGCTACCTCGGGTCGACGTGGAAGACGATACGATAAAGAACGTTCTCAATCTGATGCTTGATATTGTAATAAGTGAGGAGTTAGTGCTTCTCCTGATACATTTCCGAAACGTTGTTGGGATATAATGATACAAAGCCCTAGCTCATTCAAAACGCACATAAATAAATTTCCGGGTGGCTACCATATTTTTTTTTTGCACCGCGATGAAGCTGCGATAAAAAAGATGCAAAGCATCTCAGCGGGAATACTTTTCCGTCTCCAGTTGAAACATTCCGTCATTTGGTATTAGCATCAACCTACTAAAGTATTTTCGCACTAGTGAGAAGGCTCATTTTGTTTAAACTAATGCATGGTGTGAAATATTGTGTCGTTCCAGCTTCTAGTAAATTATGGTCTCGCAAAATTCGCTGCACTGTAAGTTGAATATAAACTGCCCGTCAGCTGTCCACCGACTTAGCCCTAAACGACCAAAACGGAGTGAAAAGTATAGAAGCCAAAATGCCACTCCCTGTCTTTGGGCGAGGAACCCTTAGAGAATGCCTAAAGATGCCGTAGTTTGTTGTGGAAAGCTGGAGCCAAGAAATTAGAAAACCAACGACGGTTAAGCGAATGGCAGGAAAACGACGCCTACGCTTTCCACGCTTTCCAAGCCGGCGTGATGACGCTACCGTGGGCAGGGGTGGCCGCGCGAGCGTGCGTTTAAGTTCTTTACTTCATTAACTAATTGCTCTGTTGACGCAGAGACGAAGTAATTGATGGTACTTCAGCTTCTAGGCGCTGCTGCGACTGACAAGCAAAGAGGGAAGAAAAACAGAGAAAAGGGAGGGGAGAGGCTATGTACTCTGTGAAAAGTGGACAGAGCACCAGCACTTCTCCTTGCACCCAGCCCAAGGCGGCTTGTTACGCACTGCACAGCACCTTCATTCTTTTTAAGGATGACTGTTATTTTTTCTTATCGTTGCATTCGATAACCTTCTTTGCCGTTCTGTTGTTTCTTTAAGGTGCCTATGTTTGTACTGTTTCTTTTAGGGCCTAAATTTTACGTGGAATTAGCGTTTGTTCCCGATTTTTTGCGGTGCACATGAACTACAAAATGCTAATTTCGTACACAAAACGTGTAGGTGAAGTACTATGAAAAGCTTTCTTGGATATATAGAGATTCTATGATTTCTGAATCTGCGACTCCTTAGCTTCGTTAGACATGCCCACTCGATTCGGGTGGGCTCCCTTTTTTTGTAGTTTCACGCGTGGTGAGATTTCCAAAAGGAGCAGATGCATCCTTGCTTCCGCCAAAATCTTGGGAATGAGAGACGCACCCGCCTCTCTCTCAGAAAACCCCCATTATATATCCTTAATTTTGCTGTAAAAAAAAAAACAACAACGGAAACAGGGATGACGTTGCAACTCAAGGCTTTTTGCCTGGGTGTGTGTAGGTTGTATAATTATTTACATTAGTATTTAGATTATGGCGTTTGACGCACCGAAGCTACGCCTCGACTATGAGGCGTGCCATGGTAGGCGACTGCGGATTATTTTGACCATTTAACGGGCGCCTAAATCTTAACACACGGGCGTTTTCGCTTTTCGGTTGCACCTAGCCGCCGCGGCCGGTATCGAACCTCCGTCTTTGATCTCAGCCCGATGCCCCAGCCACTCTGCCACCGTGAGGGGTAATATTATAGTTTTATGATGCGTATTATTTCTGCCCGCTGTTCTTCGGAAGCGCTGTACGTAACAGTAGGCATTGCGCGGCATTATGATGCTTAGGTCAGAGATGAACGCCGTTCTTACTTCCAGACATGCAGGCCTTGGCTTGAAGAGGGCATTTGATATTTGAAACTCAGAAAAAACTTTCCTCAAATGTAAGTTGGCCGAGAGAATCAAGAACGAAAAGTGGACAAAGAACTTAGGAGGCATTTATTATCGCTGCGAGACGCAGGCCGCAAAGTCGTCCGGGCTCGCTCGTCCTAATAATAGTCGCTACCCTCCTTGTCCCTGTCCTCATACTGCACGTTATCCACGCCGCCTCAAGTCGCTCTATCGTGAACCATTCACCGCACTCTAGGGGATAAAAGGAACACAATTTAATCATCCTCTTCAGCGGTGCTAATATGCCCAGTTTTTCCTATTTTAGGTGGTGATGGGGATAGAATTAGTCCGTATTAGAACTCCACAGCTAGAAATTGAAATGGAATGTGGCCACCTGCACAGAAACTCTGCTTTGCCCTGCGACCACTATGAACGCAGTCACTTGGGCTTTGATTTTTTTGTTAAAGGGACCCTGCAACACTTTAGATAAACGCTTCACTCTTTCCTTCGCGTCTGGAAGCACTGCAAAAGCTAGTTATCGCCAGAACGGAGTGGCACTGCGTGACTTGCTCGTCGCACCAGATACGCTCCGTTTCTGCTTTGTTTTTGTGCCTTTATTTTTAAAGTTGCTATCGAAATGCGTTCATTGCTGAAACTGCAGGAAAACCGGCCAACAGCCGCTACATGGCCTCAGTGACGTACTTCGAGCCGTCGAAAAACATCAAGACCGGGAGAGAGAGAGAGAAAAATCTTTTGAGCGAGTTTACAAGTTTTCTGATGAGCATAGAGCGGTAATTTTTGGCTGAAGTACTTTGAGACCCCCTAATCTAAGAGCTGGGTGTGTTGGGGGGGGGGGTGACTACGTTCTGCAAGCATTTAAGGTTTCAAAATAGGTTGAAAGAAGTGTTGCAGGGTCCCTTTAAATATTTTGGCTCCCTGCATAATGATCACGTATCAACGATGCGGCCGTTTCTTAATAGAAACTTGATGAAATGACATCAAATCTCTCTTCTTACAATTAGCTTAAACCGAATCAAATGTTCTTAGATGTAGCGCCAACTTCGGACAGAGTATAATTACAGCCCATCCGAGTCCCGTTACGTTCACTCCTGAAATCTAAACACGGCAATCGTAGCTCAACGAAGGGGGCGCGAGAGCGAAGCTGGACCGGCCCGTAATGACTGTTCCGCACGTCGTCAGCGACATCGATAGAAAACAATCGCTTCATCTCGAGCAGACTTGGCACACACGTAATGGATCAGTTAATGCGAGGACCGTAGCGAAATCGGCCGTAATGGAGAACGAATGGGCCTGCTCACGTTTGGGATAAGCGTAATCTCTGAGAGGCACGCACCTTCCTTGTAATCTAAACACGGACGCGGAGCAACGAGCACCTCCCCTCCACCCGCAGTCGCCTGGTGATGTATGCGGCGAGGTGGACGGCCCACAACAATGCCCCCGTGGTCAGGTAATTTATGTAAACAACGTCCTTCTAGTCTCGCGAGAACACGGTACTTCTGAGTAGGTTGGAACTCCTGCAGGGGTGACGCAACTCTATTCGCAGGGGAAGACATTGAGTGGAATAGTGGCACACTGCAACCTTGGAAAACATGAATCAAAATGAATCGAATGTATATGGTGGGTATGTTAGAATGTCAACGGATGCGTATTTAAGCGGAAAGTTGGGCAAGTTGGTTACTAATGAATAAACTAGCGTGTGCTTTGTCTTTATTTACTTCGTCCTGTGTTACGTTTGCTCAGCAGTATGAATTCGTTAGCGTATTCAAGCTTGACGCAGGTACCTGACGGCCAGACTTCTCTAGGTTGCGGCTCCGCGGGCTATGCAAGTGCTTGTTTGAGACATCTGTTCAAGAAATCAGAGTTGTCCGAGGTGCGAACATAAGGATTTAAAGATGTCATACTAGAGGGTGTTGTTATTTTACGGTGAGTGTAGTGTATTTGCTGACAGATGCTTTTGAAAGGTGAACGAGAAGTGGCTTTATTTATTTCAACTGATATTTATAACGGATGCTGTTATTCGTAGCTTCAATAAACTCTTCCTGCTGTTTTTTTTTAAGCAGGCAACTACTCGTACCTTATTAGCCTGTAAGAAATGTTTTAAAAAATCGAAATGTAAAGAACACGTGACTACATAAATAAATACATAGACGCTTCAGGAGTGCAAAATACGTGCTGGTGCGAAAGTACAAGAGAAAACTTTCGTCAGCTTTGAAAATGGAAACTAAATTATACGTGCATAAAATATCATATGGCCACGCGATCACCTCGGGGAAAAAAAAAGGAGGGGGGGGGGGGTGTTCGAAAAATTGTTGCTAAGTGTTTATCAGATTGCATAATATATCATTTCCTTCTTCGTGTGACTTCTCTCTTTTTGTACGCTATAAAAAAAAAAAAACGCCCAGAAACTGCGCCACCCTTGGTTGTTCTTGCAAGCGCTTCAGTCAGCCTCCAATGCGTTCAGTTAATGTTTGATTGTTAGTTTCGAGAGGAGCCAGTTGCTCCCGAGAGGTCGTAAATAGAGTAAAGCTGTTAGAAACCAGCCTACATCAGAAAAACAAATTCGACTATGGAATATTGTGTGCAAGGGCGCACTCTCCAGCTTATAAAGCGTAGTCTTATACGCTACAGTGGGCATGTGCTACTCGGCGGGCTGTTATAATTTAAGAAAAAGCATAAAAACGTCTTAAATATATGAGAACATCAACAAAACCTCCGTGATGAGGGGCAAGCAGTTTTCTTGTCTGGAGAGCCATTTTAACGAGGAAACAGTGGCTGTATTTCGGCGAAAGACATAATAAAAAAAAAAACCATCTGCTCTGAAATTTTTTTCGGCCTTTGAAATGAGGCATTTTCCCAATGCGAAGTGAAATTCCTAGGACGGTTAAGGGCTACTCACAAATGAAGCGCTGCAACTAAGTCTGCGGTGTTTTTGTTTTCTTTTCACATGATATTTCAGTTCACATTAAGAGAATGAAATGTTATTGGTAGCATTTGGTACAAAAAAGAGATTCGACGCGGCCCTGATTATTCCCATTTAAACAGTAGGATAATTACGGAAACAAAGACAGCGCCAAGCCGGTGTTCAAAGCGATAATAAATGTAGCCGCAGATTATGTCGGCTGTACCAATTTTAAATGTACGATGCCTTCGACTCCCTTTAAGTGCACGGAGAATTTTTGGGCTGGATTTCCACAGTATATTCAGCTTGTGTGCACGCCAGGGTTCGGTTCAAAATCTAGACGTACTCCTCGGGCTTGTAGTACGCCCCCGCAGAACTCCATTGATTTCTCGCCCCTTGTTCTTTTCAGCCGTGATCCGTCTTCGTTTCAGCCATCGGGATCCCAATGCCCCAGTTCAGAATTTTGTAGCGTGAGCTACACTGGCCGAGGTTGAGCAGTTTCGCGTGGCTCCTGGGGAGCCGTGCTGTGCATGCGCGAGGAGAATTGACGTCTCACGGCGCACAGCTGGCGCTCCGGAGCCGCCGCCGCTGCGACTGGACTGGACTGGACTGGACTGGACTGGATTGGATTGGATTGGATTGGATTGAATTGGATTGGATTGGATTTGAATGGATTGCATTGTATTGGATTGGATTGGATGAATTGGATTGGATTGGAAATGGTTTTAGCAGCAGTAAGCATGATAATCAGCTAGTCCTAGACAACCAGGAAA
The DNA here is from genome assembly GCA_013339765.2 of Haemaphysalis longicornis. Classification (NCBI taxonomy): domain Eukaryota; kingdom Metazoa; phylum Arthropoda; class Arachnida; order Ixodida; family Ixodidae; genus Haemaphysalis; species Haemaphysalis longicornis. Next base: position 107,344,146 of record CM023451.1, on the reverse strand, counting down.
CCAAAGAATAACCAGCTGAACCTTTTTGCAGAAATTACAATTCGCACCAGGTCGTCGTGAAGCAGGTCACACTTACTGTCACAATCTATTATCGACATTTTCGAGATTATGTGCGCAGCAGAATTTGGTTGCCGGGCATAAAAAAAATTGCTGCCAGCGTAGCCGAGCCGAAGTGCTATGAGAGGCGCAAGAAACAGCCGATATCTTTGTTTCCCTGTGTTCGTATTTCCTCTCCTCTTGTGCCTTTCCACGGGCACTTTCTGTTGCAAGGACCGAACTGCTGATAGCATCGGCTCGATTGTGCCGGCCTGCAACGATTCCTCATCACGGCAGGAGTCCATCAGGCGTGAGTGAAAGCGGCCAAAGTAATCGGAAAGGCACGCCATAGCCTCGAGCGGATGTGGAACTCTCAGCTCGACAAACAACGCGAGTTCGGACACTGGGTCGAAATACGTCCTTTTGATCGTAGCGTAGATGTGGGAGGGCGCAGATCTATGCAGCGCCAAGGGAGGAACATAGAGAAATCGTGCCTGAAAACAAAAACATAAATAAGAAGAAGCACTGCGTCTGTTCCCTACCCGATGCATTTCACTGGGGAGCAGCGAACACAGTGCCGCACAATCACAGCACCCAAAAAAAAAAAAAATAGAGAACGCTTAGGTGATACCATTACTACTTCTATCAATCGCAATATTGATACTTCTGAGAGAAAACAAGTAAGAATGAGGACATCCAGCTGATACTTCGGTCCAGTTAGAGTAACTTTACAGAACTGATTCATTATTCACGCACCCTGTTGTTTTGCTTCGGCTGCTGAAAGCATTGATTCTGGATCCCTACTCTGTATCGCGGTGTTTTTCTTTTTGTGTGTGTACTACTGTCACTCCCACTATGCACTGGGGTGCGCGGCATCGAGTCAACAAAATGAAACAAAATGAATCAAATAAACCCTGAAAACAAATTCTGCCAATTATGACCAGAAATAGAACATCCTGCAACCGGACCCACCGGTAACTGTGGGTACAACCGTCCCTGAGCCTGACGCTCGGCTCTAACAGCGGTGCGCATATTTGGAGAAAAGCTCCGCAGTACTCCTGAATACTTCAGATTTGAATGACACAAGCTAGAAAGGTGGTTAAAACAAAGAAAAAATCCGCTGAGGATCTTTCTGTTTTCGAGCGCCGTTTTTGCAGGTAAAACCAGTCGGAGGTCAATGAGAAAATTCGACATCTCTTCAAGGACCTCAAACTCTCGTAAGAGTTTCCGCTATTATACTGCATTTTAAGCCTAACCCAAGTCACAATAGCGGTGAAATTGGTATGGTTATGAGTGAGAGATACTCTCCGTGTTCGAATTACCTGAGGGGCATGTAGTCTTCTTTCTTCAGAGAGTCCGTGAACTTTGTTATGTAATTTATTTCGCACGGAAGATCAGGTGCTTTGCTTGATTAAAGCTTCAGAATTCTTTTGAATTGAGCGTAAAAAAAATAGAAAATCAAGAAACGTTCATTCATAGCTAAAGCTAAATTTAATTAGTTAACCCAACAACGCTACGAAGAAATTGCTAATATTTTCAGAAAATCTATTGTTATCTGGAGGCAGCTCAGGTGCGCGCGACAATTCAATGGCGGGCGTAAAACTCGGATGATATGTAAAAAAAAACCTTGTTTAATTTATTCCAGCAAATATGCGCGCACTACTTTCACGTGCAATTGGATTGAGATTCCCATTGTTACCTCGTCGCCCTTTAAAAAAATATCGGAGGGAACGATTTTCAAGCACACTTAGGTTTGCGTACTTAATCCCCGCTGTGCGTTTGCTTTAAGCGAGGCAAGACCCAGACTTCGCTATCCGTGAGCGGCAGGCTTAAAAGGGGTCGAAGCTACAAATCAGTATAAACGGGGAAGTGAACGCCTCTCATTCGAATTCAGCGGTCCGTGCCGATTTGCTCCTCTTCTTCCTTTCGTATCTCCCGCCCGGACCCGCGCGGGCTTCGGCCAATAATTGATTCGCCAATCCTTTCTGCACCGAAGCCCGTTTAACGGATGATAAAAGGCGGTCACTTGCCTTCCCGCCTGCTGCAGGCCACGCTGGGCGTACTTCGTTAATTCCTGCGCCGCGGCCCATTGCAAATTAACAGCTCAGCCGTGGAAGCCGGCTCTGGCTCGTTCATACGAGACCGGCACTAACGCGAACGCTGCCGCTACGCGGGGGCGGGCGGCTCCGGGACAGGCCCCGTAGTCCGGGCCAATTGTTACGCAGGGACGGCGAGGAGAAGCAATGGAGATCGGCCACACTCTCGGGAGCACACACACACACCACACCGCACAAAGCGTTACCGCCTTTGAGGCGAGCGTGAAAAAGCAACGGGCTGCGGGAACAATTCGACGGTGCCCAACCTAACCGAAAGCGTGACGGTGGTGGCTGCTGTGCCGTTCGCTCTGCCCGCCCCGCGGTTCCTCTCGCGAAGCGGCCGTATTCCCGGCGGAACGGGCAACTACGCCCAGCTCGCTTAATCAGTAATTTCACGTTTCGATTGTCTTCTCCCTCCCTCCTTTCGCCGTTTCTCCTCTCCCTCTCTCTCTCCTCCCTTTGTCCGCTTTCAAACATCGATCCGGCCACGAGAAAAGGTTCGGACACGGCTCCTTCCTATAGTCGGGTGGTTCCACGCACCGGCCCGGTAGTTCCCGTACTTTCTCGCCCTTTCCCGTCGCGTTCATCCGCCGTTCTCTGGGCTTCACCGCTTTTTCCTTGACCCTTTTCGGTTGCCTGGACCTCGTGCCCTGAAAGAGGCGCGTGCGATACTGCCTAATAATGGGTCTCCGATGCATTGCAACCTTTCAGCTGACCGCGTCGACCTTACGTCACAATGTAATTGAACTGTGAAATGAATAATGCGAACGCTGCATTGCCGCAAGATTCAATTCTGAAATCGCGAAGGTACGAAGGAGCCGTAGTTTCAAAGACCTTTGGTCTTGGTAGGCAAGGCCATTGTAAGGTATAGAGCTAAAAATCAGAAGTCCGTCCTTTGAGCAGAGAAGGCTCGGAATCGACTCAGAGTGTCTGCGTTTACCACGGAAGCGAAGGTGTTCCTTTTTCTTGCACGGGCTGGAAAACTATCTGACCAAAGAAGTAACTTTTAAGAAATTGCCTTAATGAGGGTACGAAAACCGACTTTTGCTCCTTCTCAATAAATTTGCCGGACGAGACATTTTTCATAGCTTACGCCTTACAAAAGCTTGAAGGCGTAGTTTCTTCAAGCACTTTGATCGACTTCTGGTTTCAACAGAGTAAAAAAATCAGAGAACCGCTCTGTTTATTTATCACCAGATGAGTATCAGCCAAAAAAAAAATTTTGCCCGCAACGCCTCGACGGAATTTCATCATTTTACTGAGCAGAAAAATGTCACTAAATTAATGGGATTTCGCGTGCGATAAATGGCCAGGGTGGGCTTATTTATTTTAAAGCTCTCCACTATTCAGCGCTGCTGATATCTTTGAGTGGTCCGTCGGTGTAGTTAAGTGCACGGCCGCAATAACGCGTCGGTTAAGTTCAGTTTATACTTCATGTGCAGACAACTACCAAGCCTTCACCCTTGGTTGTGAGCACGCCCACCTTATCTTTACATCGCCACGTCACTTTTTGGGTGGGTCACTTTGCAATGGGTGGAGGGGTGGTGACATCACAAGGACGGGACTTTGCTGTTTAGGGTGTTCACCACTGCGTTCGAATCTTCAGAAGCAGCAGCTGCTTTCTCAGTTTTCATGCCTTTTGTAGCAAAGTTACCGCTAGAGAAAATTTAATAGAGTAGGAGATGCTCTTAAAAGGCCACGAATACAAAATTTAAGTTTGGTTCATTCAAAATATTCCCACTTTTAACGCAAACCTCACTAAGATAAGCTACATAATGAGGAAAACACAGAATAGGCCTTTACACCCTAGCTACTTTTTCGCGCTGCCCTGATGACTCATTACGGGCGGCTGGTTGCGGTTAGCCGAGGTCGGCAAAATCTAACGCAAATTAAGCTGGTTAAACAGGGATTGCAAGCTTGCAGAACGAGCTATTGGCGCTTAAATTTAGGGCACATTGTTTTTATAGAAGTAAGAATGGTGGGGTAAACGATGGAAGTTCCAAACTAACACATAAACATAGAAGCAACAGTGCGTACAGCATGCATTATGCTGGCTGACGCTGTACAGTCGTCGGTCGCGTTGGGCTTGTCGGACACGACAATGACCAGCTGGCATAAACGACACTCACTCACGTGACCCTTCCTGTCGAGCTGTACGCAATATTTCCCGACACGATTACAATCAAGAGTAACAAGGAGCCAGGTACAAGTCTGGTAAAAAAAAAAAAACCGTGTGCAGGCAGCAATCCTTGAGTGTTATTGTGGCGACATCTATAAAAGTAGACGGTAACCAGGTTAACGAAAAATATCCGTGGGTGCCAGCCTTAGTCAACATACTAAATTTTGTTTTATAAACCTGCCCTGGATGCATCATTATCGGCGTACAAAGCACACGATGCAGAGGAAGAATTAAAATTTTGGCTCAAATTGTTTAATTTCTAAGCGCAGAAAGCATCGTTTGCTGCCCAAGAAACATGAGGGCACTTAAATAAGTGCGCTGAATAAAATAAAGTGCATGTTATGATTGAGCGGGAATGGCTGCGCTGAAAGCCATTTGAAGTTATTTGTACAAGTTATCTGCAGGAGCAATTATTGGCTCAGTTATTCCGCTCACAATCGAATTCACGGTGCGAGCCAGAACAAACGTTTCTACCTAACGTTGTTGTGTCGTAGTGCGAAGCCTGTCAGTCAAGGCCACAGAGGAAACGAATGCCGCGCAAGTAAGAAGTCCCGTTGCTAGACAACGGCAAGAGGCGTCGAGCATGCTGGGCACAGCGGCTGCTCTGTGTGCCCATGGATAGCACGGTTCCTGCAAAGGATGCACAGAGGGCGACAGCGTGAGGAGGACAGTTAGAACATGTATGACCGGACTGCGTGGCCTAATCTCCCTGCGCTTGGGCAGAGCACGGCGCCTCTGTCGCATTTATCGACCCTCAACATAGCGTTTCGCAGAATGGTCGTGTAGGTACTCCGACCGATATCGATGCTGAGCATCAGTGTTCAGCTCTCCACCTGAGCAGCGCGTGCGACGCCAAGCTCAACGTGCGGCTTTTGACAAAGAAGAGCAAGATAACCGAGAATAACTAAGGTGAATGGCAGGGGTAGTGCTGAGAGGGGGAGGAATTACCCCTCGAGAGGTACTAATCACATTCACCTCAGTGAAACGACTTTCAATTTTTCGCGCAAGAGTTTTGAAAGGCCTCGAAAATGTCAGCTGACAGTAATTTGCGTTTATTTTTTGTTGTTAACAGCTATGCCGCATTCGCACCGGAAGCTCGAGTGAGCCTCTTTTTCGACTCTTCTTTCTAGTTGTCCTCTTGTTAACGCTCCTCCAGTAAAATCGCCTCCCAGCCGCGTTTATCGCTCTCGCCGCGAAACGCAAACACGCTTTTATCAACGCCGTGCCGTTCGTCAACGACGCGGAAAGTTTGAAGCCCAGTGCAGCAGGGGCGCGCGCTCAGCTGATGACAACGCGCAGCATATCGCAGAGCGACGACGCGGCGGGGACATCGAAGTTTACTCTGGCTGCCGCGTCCGCAAAGCACGCGGCGCGCAAAGCAGCAACAGAGACGCGTTTGCGCGCATAAGCGGAGACCGCGCGCCGCACAGCCTTCATCATCCGTCTCCGCGCCTGCCGACCGGCTTTGCCGCTCCAATTTGTTTGGCGAGATAGGGAGCTGGGAAACTTTTTAGTCGGCACCCAACTGCGCGCGCGTGCGTCCCCCGACGCCTCCTCCCCCGCGCTTTCCGGCACGCAAACTGGCACACACTGCGCGCGCTGCGCCACATCCTCGCTTACCCCGCTCCGGCGTCACGTCGGGAGGAGGCTGAGGGGGCAGAAAGAACCGCGTGTTCTTTTCCTCCTGCTCGCATCCGTCCGCCTTTTCTTCTTCCAGCTCCCTTCGTTGTCTGCAGCGGCGTAGCCGAAGAGGCGAGCGCTAAAGGGATGAAGGCGAGCGAAAGTCGCGGCAGTGGAGGCGAGGATGGGCTTCCCTGTACAGCGAAAGTCTTCGTGCTCGGCGGGCGGTGTTGACAAGCGGGAGCAATAATTTACCGCGCGGAGGGGAAGCTGGGCGTGCGTTGGCAGAAGAAAAAGGACGGACGGGAGAGGGAGGCGTCACTTATCAGCCGCACTACTCCCGTTCGCACGCGCAACCCGGCCTCTCTTCCCGTGCCGGGCATCCCCGTCCGCCACAATCTCAGCACGGCCGGACGTCCGGGTAACTGCCGTCGTCGCTTGATCCGTGCGCCGTCCAATCAGGGTAGTCATGAACCGAAAGTACCACCGCGGCTTCCCCATCCGCGTCGGGGCGTGGATGACGTTTTGAGTGACGTTGAAGTTACTGTCGCAGCCTTTGCAAGCGGTGCGCAGATCTTGAATGCTGGTTTAGGAATCATAATTTACCATAATTTACCGTTATTTACCGCCATTATTTAGCACTCTTTATTTAGGGTCTACCCCTCGTACTGCCTGGAATCGAACACGCATCCCGTCATTTGGGACCAGTGATTTTCCGTGCGGGGAATTTTCCGTTTTTCGGAGAATTTTCGGCTGTAATTTCGGCCAAAAGGGAAAACGGGAATTTTTAGTAGATGCAGGGAATTTTAGTAGCCGTTGAGTAAAAAACAAAAATACTGTCAGTTATCTGGACTATGATCATGTGCCATTTGAAGATATGCGGCAATCGTGAGAGTAAATATACGGTACCTATTCATGGGTGAACGTTTGTCAGGAGCTCGAATGCTGCCTTTGAGCCTGCGCAGACAACCCATCTTGCAACTTGCCACCTTGTGGCAATGAACTTTACAGCCTCGGAAATGGCCCAGAGCTCCGCAGTTGCCTACGAGTTTGGAACATCACAGTTCGAGTACGGAACATCACTGTTTGGGACATCCACCGATCTTAAGTAATCCATAACATTACATCACTCCAAACCACCGCAGTTTGTTTAATGCTTTCAGATTATTGCCATCATACGAGCGTCAGAGTATTAAACGTTCGTGAAGAGTTACTTGGCCCATTACCTTTTCAGAAATTTCGCAGTCATGACTTTTTCATTCATCGTCCATTACCTCATGACTGAAATCATCACCTGTGACCTTTGCGGGTAATGAACACCCTATTACGCAAAAAGTATAATATTATCCAGTTTTAGCTATCCATGGTTCCTTCGTAACCCGCACAATTGTCGCCGTACACCACTCATTTCATATTTTGCAAATCTGCATTATCAGCCTTGTCATTTCCAGGAATTTATTTAAGCATATGTTCCTCCTTAACTTTTAAGTTTCCATTTATTACATAGAATTATTTTTTTTCTTCCGCTGTGTCTCCCACTCATCCTTTATGTAATACCCTCCTGCGAGAGGATCTTTCAGGTTACATTAGGTATAGAAACAGACAATAAATAAATAAATAATTTAAATAAATAAATAAATAAATAAATAAATAAATAAATAAATAAATAAATAAATAAATAAAATAATAAATAAATAAATAGACTTCATTCTTAGATCTTCAAGTATGCGTGAGTACCTCGTCGCTCTCCTTCACGATCTTGAGGCTCGGCCCATTGCGCACGCCTTGCTTTGGCTTTCGAAGTCCGCAACATGGCGTTTCTCCCAAGCCTTTGTACGCCCGCCAACCACGCTTCGCTCTTTGGTCGTTTCAGTGCTGACGTTTTGTCGCCTTAACAGCGGCATTGGTGGCTGTTTTAATTAAGTATTGTCTTTGATGCCGTCACGCACATTTCCGTTTCAAGATTTCCGTATCAAAATTTGTTGCGACGTCGCAGGAACCACGCAGCAGAAAATGTACAGAAAGCACAAACGAGCACTCCTATAGATCAAAGAAGCCTAACTGCATGCGAGAAAAGTTAAGCCATTGGCAATTTTCTATTGTTAGCCCAGCCTCTCTAACGAAACCCAGCAAGAGAAAAAAAGAACACCGTTGATGCAGCATTCCAAACGATGCACGCGGTGCTCTAATCTCCCAATTTATCGCCGGAAGCGTATAAACGAAAAAGAAGTGAACAAAAATATGACAGAAAGCACAAGCTTGGGGGTCGCCTTTTTACTAAACAAAGCCTCGTTAGCGACGCGTTCTGCAGGGTTTAATGTTTTCCTCCTCCGTGTTTAAGGGCGTATACTTCACAGGCCGAGCGGCGCGCAAGCCTAACTGGGAGCGCCTTGCAAATGAGTGCTCTCCCGATGAAAGCTGCCTAACAAGGGCTCGTTTCCCCCCGGCTCGGTTAAAAAGCACGAATCAGCGACGCGACGGGGGCCCGGGGCACGTTGTTACAGACGTGATGCCCGTAGGTGACAAGCCCGACCCCGTGGAAACGACAGCGGCCCTAACAAGGGCTGGAGCAGCGCCCCCTGAGCGTAAACGACACTGCATTGCTGGGAGCAATATACGAACACGCGGTGATGAGCCGAAACTTCGTAGTAAACAGAGTAAAAAGCGGACCGAGGAGTAGACGGCGTAGCGGCCTTCGTCCATACGCGGCCGCTATGGAGCCGCCTGGGCTGCCGATACGTGCCAGGGCGGTGCCCAGGCGAGAGCCATGTTAAAACCGGCGAAACACGTGGGTGTGTTTCGGTCCTGTTTCACGCTTGAACCGGGATTTCAGATAATTGGAGTCCGCATATGCTTGCGGCTGTACGGCCTTTGACATTTCGTCCCTGTGAAACGCGTTTTCGAGTGGTCTTGCGCAATTGGGCTGCTTCGGCTGCGAGGCTGCGCTGCTTCCGTAGTTCACGGCCACAGCCAGTGGCAGTAGCGTGTAAAGAACGAAAACTTCGCAAGCCACGTACTGGGTAAGGGTGGGCATCGTTCTCGCTGAAAACTAAGCTGGTCGGGCCCGTTAACCGCAGCGCCTGCTACTCAAGATGCGAGGGGTGGTAACCACGTAAACAAAACATGCGCAATAACAGATACTGCGAAGAGCGGCAATAACATAAAATACAAATAAGGCACGAGGATACAATGCTACACAGTGTTCTTAAACGTTACTCCGGTAGCCAAGGGTATAATAGCAAAGAAAAAGACACCGCAATGCTTCTTTGGAGGCTTAGCGTTCACTGGACAGCTGTATGGACAAAACCAACTCTCTATGTCACGGTACTTTTCTAAGCACAGCTGAGTTACATCTTCACCAAATTAATGCTTCTTAGAACGGCAAGGCTACACAGGCGTTCCAAGAACGTGTAGCCTACTAACTAACGAAAGTAAATAAAAATAAAGGAGATTGATGTGGAACGGGAGGAGGGGGCACGCGGCTCGAAAGGCCCTAGAAACGCGAAAACAAAACGCAAGATGGAATCATATGTATGGCCGCGTAATTAAAGAACGTGATCAAGAGAGCTTTATTCAAGACGCTGCGCTAGTTTTGAGAGGCAAAGTACGCTCTCGGATCCAAAGGATTAATCTATAATTATGCAGTTTCCAAACACGAAGTTATGGGCGTGATAGGCACGGCCCATGCCTTGTAACGAAGCAATGACACTGCTGTTAACTTTCTTTTATGTTTTGCGAATTAGTTAGGGAAGTTAAGAGGTAAATTTCCAGCAAGAAAAGAAGCGTCTTCTTTTCAAGGCTTTAGGGGAAAGCGGGATGACTAAAAAGGCAACTCTCATCGTTCTTGCGAATAAAGCAAACGAACCGACTTAACTACCAGCATGCCAATCAGCAGGCTCTCAGAGCGCCCAAATATCGCAGAAAATAAAGTGAAACACTGAAAGCGACAACGTGCCTTTAAGCGCTGTTGAATAATGTAAGATCCGCATCCTTCAAAATGAGTTGTTGCTTGACGTGTGTGTTACGGTGTAAGAACTTGGTTATTAGTGCCAGTAAACCGCACGCTAACAAAGCTGACACAGATGGGCGTGTGTGTCCACTTTCTTGTGTACGCTTTACTAGTGCTAATAACCGCGTTTTAAGATTCACATTACATGGGTTTTAAGCTCAATAATTGGGTTGGGCGGCCGTGCTTTTTAACAGTTTTGACGGTGCTCAGCGATCCGTATCTGGTTAATGGAGAAAATTTTCACGCATCACTTGGAACGGCACAAAAGCCGCTGCTTGAGCGGGCCGGGAAGGCAACGGAGGAGTAAAAGAAAGCGGCTGATACTTAAGACGATAGAAGAAGCAGCTAAGAGCGCGCAGCGTAAGACATCAAGTCTCCCGGTGCCGCATCGGCATCAAAAGAATTCAGCTTAATTCGGGGTTTTCAACGAGGCTCTGGTTCTTTGACAGGGCAATGTCGCGTGTCGTGACAGCAGTGAAACGAGGCCAGCGGCAAGGAGAACATAAAGCAAGAGAGCAAGAACGGGAGGACAAGAAAGAAAAGCAGCCTGATGTAGTGACGGCGGTAATAACCATATATCCGGGCACTCCGCGAGGTCCGGGACGTTCATACCGTTTTTACTGCGTGCTCGCGCCCAGTTCGCGTCTTATTAAACTCTCGTCTGTTATTATTAATCAAAGAGCGTTCTTCAGCGGGAGTCCCAACGACTGGAGAAAATAACGAACCCGCCCCGCAGCCATCATGTATTAATTAGCGCCCTCGGCGAATGTCCTACCCGTAAATAATCACTCGAGGGAATTGGCGACCCGGAAGGAACCGTCGTCGTCTCCGCCCGGAAGAAGAATTAAAAAAGATCGCGCGAGAGGAGGCGGTGCGCGCAAAAAGAGAGCACGAATGCGACGTAAAGACGAAAGAGAGAGACCGGGCGAAACAAGTTAATAAAACAGTGGCGGATCCGCGCAAAAGAAAAGGCGCGGACCGTGGGGAGGGGGCGAAGTCGGGGACGCTTCATGCGTGGCACATAATTTCCGCACGAAGGCCCCGTGCAGGATTCGCCCGGACCAATGTCCCTTTGTGCCGGCCGACGCACGCAGCAGTGGATGCACACGCGGCCTGGTCGCTCGGGCGCCGCAATTTTCCGTGGCCTTCCTTTCATGAGCCGCTGCTTAAGCGCGGCGGGCCGCTCCTCGCCCGCTCTTGCTGCTCTCGGACGAGCATTGACACGGCCGGTGGAGAGGGGGACGCCGGCTGCCTGCTAATATAGCCTGCCGCAAGGGTTATGCAGCAGCCTGGCGCACGCGAAACCGCGAGCCCGAAAAAGGCAATGTCCGCGTACTACATAGAATAAATCGCGTTCCCGTCGTCATCGTCCCGGAAGGGACCCGAGAGGCGCGTCCCTCTTGGTGCACGGACACGGACACTGACTCCACCCGAGCTTTTTCAGTCTTTGGCGGCAGTTAATTTTATTTATCGCCCGAACTTCCTGCGCTAACTACGCTTTAAGGGCGAAGAGCGCTTTATATACGGACAATCAAATGATGCTTTTGTGTTTCGCTTCTTGGTTGTATTGCCAGGTTTTCTTTTCGGTGTTTTTCTCTTTCGTGTTTGCAATGAAATTCTTTTAGCTTAATAGCGACACTTTCTGCTTTTCTTATTTCAATATACAAGGCCTACCCATGAAGGGTAAACGTTGTTGCCGTGCTTATAATTTAAGCCGGCATGCTGCGGATAAACTTGCTCGTGCAATTTCAGCGCCATTTTCTGGTTTATTCTCCGCATTATGCCTTGCCAAACTCATTACTTCAATAGTCACGGCTGACCGTACATGGGTCAGTACTTTGTACGCACGCAAGCACGCAGGCACGCACGCACACACATGATGCATGCACTCACCCACGTGCACGCCCACAGATAAAATCCAGAGGACGATGAAGTTAGAAGGTGGTGGACAAACATGAGACACAACTTCGGCAGACGTAGCGGCTCAATCCGGTGCCAACGTTTCTATAGGCAGACTTGTCTTCGTCGGAGCGACGACGGACGGTTCCTCCTCGCACACTCTGTATAGGGACAGGTACCCTTACAAAGCAACTGAATGAGAGAGAGGAAGGAGGTTGGAGAGAACAAAAGCGAGGGCGAGAGCAGAATCCGTTTGAGAGGAGCAGCGAATTATTAAGAGAGGAACAGGGACATACTTCTTGAGAAGTAACGGCCGCCGAGAGAGAAAAAAACGTTTATATATGCACTTATACATATTTCTACGGGTCTATGATGAAGCTGGGATTGACTTAGTTTATACATAGGGTTTTTCTTTTTTGAGTTTTATATTTTTTAAAAATCATGGGGGGGGGGGTGAAAATCGGGTGCTATATTTTGAACTGATATTCGGGGAGAAGTCGGGGGTTTTTGTGAGACAATTACGAAATTCTGGTTTTTCCTGGTTTAATCGATAGTTGTACTAAGTGATACAGTCAGTTTATTTCAGAGGGTATCCCAAGCTTCTTAACAGAACATCGCAATACACTAAAGGGCACACCCAAGTTCCTTCTTGCGTCGCATTGCTCTAAGCATGGTTGTTACCCCGAGTTTAACCTTACAAGCGTTCTGTTTACACACAATGACACACGCACGAGAGAAATTTGGGAAGCCTTCTTGATAAAAAAGAATTCTGACTCGTGCATTAGCTCGCCCTCGGTGTCACTGCTGGATAGTGAAGTTGCTTATCTCGACAGTACTTGAGCTTCAGCTATCTGGGCTGTGGAGAGTGTGCATCGCGCGCTGTCTACGTAACGGCTGTGGTTAGTGCCCAGGCTCAACTCTTTTATGTTTTCCTTCTTTTCAATAAACCTTCAGTTGTTAGTAGCGCTCGTGTTGTGTACTCCTCTCTCGTCCCGTTTAATTTGCGCTGGTAAATCATGAATTCTTAACTTAAGCGCGTTGACATTGGCGTCCATTTCGCGCTGGCAATCGGGGTAACTTCAGGGTTCTCTTGAAACTGCTCTCCGCAATTTGGCATTTGTTTGGAAATGAATAAACAATAATGACGCTATATAGCATTGATAACTTCTAAACTTATCACAATGAAACATTTTATTCACGAAAAGCTGGTCATCGATTGCTCCCTCATCCTTCCTAATATAGAATATTATGATCTGCGTGCACAACTTGTCGGTATTAGTTCTAGGGCTGTCTGATCGCTGAACGTATTTCAACTGGGAAAAGTTCCTCTCGACAACACAGCCTCCATCAGCTGGGCAAAACAATTTCAGTGCTGCTTTTGCCAGCTTGAGGTTGTGAGCGGAACGTCATGCCCATACTCAATGAGTTCGGAAGGTGTGTCTGTGGGTATTGCTTCCAGCAAGTACTGGTTGAAAACGGCGGAACGTCATCCCACAATTGTGCAGATCACTACTTTGGGAAGGTCCATTCGGGGAGAGATCAGGTTTAACCCGAATCTCCTGAAACGTGTTCGGGGTGTGAGAATCGAAGAACAACCCTATTTGTACGAAATCCTGCTGAAGAATGGGGTGGGGTGCATTCGGCAGGTATTCCCAGATAACGAATGGCAGCCTACCATTGTCCCTGAAGAAGAACATGTATGACAGCTGCATCTTACCTGTACTCACGTACGGTGCGGAAACTTGGAGGCTCACTAAGAGGGTTAAACTTAAATTGAGGACGACTCGGCGAGCAATGGAACGGGAGATGATAGGTATAACATTAAGGGACAAGAAGAGAGCGGAGTGGGTTCAGGGAACAAACGCGGGTTAAGGACATATTAGTAGAAATTAAGAAGAAGAAATGGACGTGGCCAGGGCATGTAATGCGAAGGAAAGATAACCGTTGGTCATTGAGGGTAACAGAGTGGATCCCTAGAGAAGGCAAGCGCGGTAGGGGGTGGCAGAAAGTTAGATGGGCCGATGAGATCAAGACGTTTGCGGGGACAAATTGGTCGCAGTTAGCACAGGACCGGGATAATTTGAGATTAATGGGAGAGCCTTCGCTCTGCCGTGGGCGTAGATAGGCTGGTGGATGATGATGATGATGATGATGAAGTTGAAGCGTAGCAGTAAAACCTTACGAAGTGCGCCAGATTAACCTCCGAATGGCTGCTTAACGACCAGGGGCTAAGTCCGAACGTAGTTCGCCCAGCCTCCTAAGAGCAGCAGCACGACCCATCTCCATCTGGCCGTATCTGAACCACTCGGGAGAGGAGAAGCGCGCCTCGGGGCCGACAAATAACGCCAAAACTCGGGGATGCGAGAGATTAACTGTCGCTCCTTCTGGCCAGCGCCGAACTTTGCGCCGTTGGCCAGGAGAGCGCGACCCGGCTCCTGAAGAATGTAATGGTGAAAAGCGGGCCGTGTTGGCGTCTGATTAAAGTCATTTGTCACAAAAAAACTCCGGCGCAGGTCTCTCTAGAACTCATCGCTCTCTTCCCTCATCTCCGCGTCCCCCGACTGAAACGCGCAGCCATTTCTGGCAGCCTGACAGAGGCTCGGCGTAAATGATGAGAGGCCCCGTTTAAAAGGAAACGACCCGTGCTCGCTGCGTGTTTGTAGGCGGGAACCCTTACCCCTGCGTAGAAAAAAAAGAAAAAGAACGAACTAAGTTCGCTTTTTCAACTTTAACAGTGCTTTCTTCTTTCCTGTTTTCGTCTTTTTACGCTTTACCAAAGTTTCGCGTTGTCTTGTTAAGGCTGGACCGAACATTGCCCACTGCTCTCTTCAGCCCTATATGAGACAGACTGCGGTTTGAAGTTTTGGGACCCTACTGGTGCTTACATTTCTTTCTGCGACTTTCGGGCGACCTTTCGAGAGCGGGGCAGCTTTTTCATTTATTATTGCGCCCGTTAAGAGTACCTTATATGCTTTTCTGTGCTTTCATGCACCTGCTGGTTTCAGGTTTTGTGAGTTATCTCTAAAATGGTTGCTCCCTTCATCGCTGTCGTTTTTATTTCTATTGCCTGTCACAGACTCTAACGCTCAATCAAATGAAACTGCCCAAGGTCTTAGAATAAAACTTCCAGCGCTTCTCAGGTTGAAAGACATCGGCGATTACGCTTCTCCAACTACCATCATTTGTCTCGTTATATTTAGGCAGTATTATTTTGTTAGAACTTTCTCGTTCTACCGCGAACGTGATCTTACACGTGATTTTGTCGTTTTTTTGCCATGTGACATTCATTCTCACACGGCCGGCCCAAAAAGTTCCGGCCCAAAAGGCAGCAAATAGAAACAGGTGTTAGGTCATTCCTTCAAACAAGAAAAGTTTCCTCACATACCGGGTCTTACCGTGGCCAGGGTCCTTCATTGCTTTGAGGGACTCTTCCCTTGCTGTTCAGTGACGAGAAAACAAAAGAGATCAACATTTAGCTGATCGACAGGGATTAGCAAAGCCGTTTTAATTGCCCGACATAGATTAGATTGACCCATACTCGAGCCTTTCTGTGAAGTCCTGTGCCCGCTCCGGACACTTAGCCACAGCCAAGCCGGCAGTCCAGGGCTGGAGAGAAAGTATCGCTTGGCATTGTCTTGCGAATAGAATTCGCCCAGGGAAGTTGGCATAATTTTGCTTGATTTATGTGTACGAGCAATAAGAAACATCATCATATTCGTATCAACGACAGCTCAACAAAGATACCGTGGTGGTTGACAGGAAGGTGGGTTTGCTGCAATATTTTAGTGAAAACATCTTCAAGTGAAACGCGTCTCAAGTGCTTCGATTGCGTATATTGCAAACCTTTAGGGGCTATGAAGACAAAATGGACCCTTGTTTCAATGAAAGGAAGCAGCATGTGCCAACGTATACTTGCTCCATTGTGGCTCCGAAAGATTTTATTTTCATCAAAGAAGTCAAGTATTGTTGAAACACGTTCATATTTTACACTGCTCACCGTCAGCAGCGACATAATAAGAAATATAATATAAACAAAGTTGCAGCGGGTCAACTCTTTGTTAGCATTCGAGTGGTACCATCAAATGAAACGAGAGGCACCTCTACAATCTCATAGTCATCTTCGTAGGCGGTGGGTTTGGTCGGCAGCCGCCAGTCACTCAAAACAAGTCGCCAGGACGCCCTGAAGGCTGGCCGACACAGCGGCTGGTGAAGCTTGAAGTTCGAGTGAAAATTGGTATCATTCTTATTGGGACAAAGGATCCTTTTTTAATAAAAAACACTTGCATTCTGTCTTTATGCTTTCTTGAAGGTCTTCCAAGATATCAGAAAATTTTTTCGGGGTACTGAATTGGGGCACTACTAGCTTGAAACCTGACGAACTGCCATTGCCATGATTATGTTCGTGTTGCTTCGAACTGAACTACGCCTAAAAACCAGCTGGCGATGCGCAGCCGTCACGACATCTAAGATGTCAGTAGAAACATGCCTCATATCTAACTAAGCCACGTGTATCTTTACAACAGCATTCAAACCTGCGCAACGCCACCTGGCAAGTATTACAGAGCACGACAAAGGAATCCGCTGCCTCCCTGGCCTTCTCCGCAGGCCAATTGCGCTTTCCCATATCAGCGGATTTCTCGAATAGAGGAAATAGTTCCCACGCCACGCGGTTGGCTAAACGGCTGAATAATCGTCCAGTAACCGTAACACAGTGGTGTTACCCGACTATTCGACGACGTACTCTCGCTTTCAGCGCGATCGAATGGAGAACAGAATATCGATCGCCTTCAAAACTGTTACGCGCGAAATATTCATCTTGCAAAAAGTCGTTGAATTGACGATTTGAATAGTTGAAGAGTTTTCGCTAACCGTTTTTGACGGTCCGCCCCGGTATCGGCGGCAGGCTCAGCGCAACCGGAGCCAATGCCGTTCGCCGTTCTAACAACTGTTCCCATTCCCGCCGTGCGTCTTATCGGCTTTCGGACGACACCATATCGTCGGCGAAATTTCTTAAGCTGCGGCTTTGTAGAAACGCCAGCGCGGTGGGAGTGCCAACAGTTAGTGGCACAGCGCCCTCCTTTCCCCTTCGTTTTTTACAGCGCCATCTGCGTATCGCTCCTAGTCTGTTTCGAGGTTGTTTGCCACGCG